>PJEM01015789.1:0-28512 GCA_004023845.1 Helogale parvula | reverse complement strand
GCCGGCGATGCTCCCCCCACACCCCGCCCGGGCCTGGGTCCAACAATGAGAATGAATACCCCAGAAACTGGCAGATGCTATAGATCGTGGCTCTTCCCCTCCTCTCCTCCTTCCCCTCCCCCAGCTCTTGCACATTTACCATCACACCCTGCATGTGCCCTGCCCTTCCAAGTTAACTGGACATAGGATCATGCATTCTCCTTTATGTGTGTGTGTGTGTGTGTTTATTTATTTTTGAGAGACAGAGACAGCATGAGCAAGGGAGGGTCAGAGAGAGAGGGAGACAGAATCAAGCAGGCTCCAGGCTCTGAGCTGTTAGCACAGAACCCAATGCAGGGCTCGAACCCACGAACCGTGAGATCATGACCTGAGCCGAAGTTGGTCACTTAACTGACTGAGCCACCCAGGCACCCCTTGGGAGCCTGCATTCTTGACACTTGTCCCTCTTCCCTCGAGTTGGCGCATGCTGGCTCATCCTGGGCCTTTTTTTTTTTTTTTAATTGAGACAGAAACAGCGCGAGTGGGGGAAGGTCGGAGAGAGAGGGAGACACAGAATCTGAAGCAGCCTCCAGGCTCGAGCTGTCAGCTCAGAGCCTGATGCGGGGCTTGAACCCATGAACCATGAGATCATGACCTGAGCCGAAGTTGGTCACTTAACCAACTGAGCCACCCAGGCGCCCCTCATTCTGGTCATTTGATCTCAACTCAGATGACACCCGCAGAGACCCCTGTGAACACTGTTGTACTGTCTCAAGCCTTTCTCCCTCCCGAAAACATGTGTGCCTTTTTTTTCCCCCTAAACTTAACGTCTGGCCCCGATCCTTCCCCCGCCTGCACGCACCCCCTGACATCCACACGCACGGAACTTTTCTCTCTGTTCTCCCACAGCCTCCTTTTCTGAAAGAGTCCGGAACATGTCGCCCGATGAAATCAAGATCCCACCTGAACCCCCTGGCAGGTGTTCAAATCACTTACAAGTAAGTACAGAACTCTGCTGCGGAGGCCCGTGTGGATGGGAAGCCTGGGGCAAAGTGGCTGGTTTGGTCCGACTTTAAGAGCCTACAGTCCTGGTTATCTCTCTTAGCCTGCCGTCAGGGGTTTGCTCTGTCCCCATTGCCACCTGCGGCCCCGTCGCCCAGCGCCGTTCCTGCCGGGACCCCTAGCTCGCCCTCAAGTCCAATGCTAAGGCAGAGAAAATTCTGCACCTTGCGTGCAACCCGGGTGAGCCGGCGGGGAACTTCGCCAAGAAACCGAGGGACCATTAGAAGGTAAAATAAATAGGATGTAGAAACGCAAAAACACAAGCGTTTCTGTGCCTACGAGTCTGGAGCCAGGAGCTCACACTCCTGACGCGCCAGTTCCCTCGCTGCTGGGCTGACAGAATCACAGGCAGACGAAGCTTGAGGTTCTGAAATCCCAAGGGGACGGAGCATTGAGTGCAGTTACTCCCTTGAGAGCGGTACCTCAGGGGGCCCCTGGGGGTTGCACCTCCTTTTCAGCCTCTGTGATGGTTTCTCCTTGTCCCTCTGCGGGCTCCCTGTACGTGGACCCTTGTGACGACCACAGGGCAGACGGCCAGGCCTGCCCACTAGCAGCATCCAGTCCACCTGCTCTACCTTTAATCCGACAGAGTCTGCTGGTGCCTCTGGCCACTCCACAGGCCCACGGCACTCCCCTGATGGACGGATGACTAAGGGGACCTGGGGCTATGGAACGCAGCTGGCTGGGCAGGGCCACAGTCGGCGCTGGGGCCACAGTGCAGATTCTCTTCCTTTCCCGGAAGTCTCCTCCCTTTGCTGAGTTGTCCACCCCCCAGGATAGCATCTCCCCTTCCTGCCAGGCAACAAGCCGCAGCCTGTAAGGACAGTCTGGCGATCTGCCAGAGGCAGCCGGCCAGCTCAGCCTTCAGGTTCCGTGCAGTTCTCATTTTTAGATGTTCCTAATCGTAGGAACCACGACATTAAGCGAACACTTTAGTTGACTTGAAATGGGAGAACCCATCCGACGGCCCAGGAAACCCAGGAAAGTAATCTGTGAGATACAGGTCACCCTCAACTTGCCGAGTCTTCCATGGAAAGCCTCCCCTTGCCCTTGAAGAGAGAAGTTGAGGTTTGTCGCTCTTGGCCGTCTCTTCCGTGCTAAATGAATCACAAACCTCTCTCTGCACTTCAGTGCTGCCCCTGGCCAGCCCGGCAGAAGGACTCAGCCTTCTGACAAAGGGAGTGGATCACCTCTCCTGATGTTCCCCGAGGGCGTCACGCGGGACCTCCGGCCCTGCCCACCCCCTCTCGCAGGTGAAGAGTGCCCCAAATGTTTTCATTCTGGAGAGTCTGCGCACAAAGCCACCGCTCGTGGGGGAGGCTGCAGAGAGACCTTGCCAGCACCAGCCTTGCTGGGTTACACTGGTCCTCCTCGCAGGTGGCTCTGTCCGGAGACTCGGGTGTCTGGGGCCTCTTCCTGCGCTGGGTGGTGTGGAGGCCGTCTACAGGGATCATCTCGGTGGGACTGGTCTGGATTCCTCCCCAGCGATCCTCCTATTGCCCGGTGAAAGCCAGCCCAGGGGCCTGGGGGGCAGTTCTAATGAGATGAGCTCTTGACTCTCGACAGCGCCTCTTTGTAAAGCGGTGGAGACTGGCCATCTGGGAGCCTCCCAACACGGGACACTGTAGGAAGTTTATGAGGCCAAATCCAAAAAACTCTACTCCTGCCTTCCTCCGAAAGGACATAGCCTTCCCAGGTCTCCCACTCAGGACCTGACCCGGTGTTTAAATTCAAAATCAGCGTCGAGCCCCTGCCCATCCACTCTTTGCCTGAATCCTTTTGGGAGGATTCAGGAGCCGATTCACAGGCGGGGATAATTCATGGTCTTCTCCACGGTTTCTCTGCCTCCACCTTTCACTACTCCCTCCGCCAGCCGTCCAGAGGGAGGCAGGAGAAAGCAAAACAAAAACAAGACTGATCTCGGGTCTACCTTATTTGTGCTCAGCGCCGGTCGCAGGCTGGGTGGAGAAAGATCGAGTGACTGGAGTAGGGCTGTGCATGGCTCCTGGGGTCTCCTGTGACCAAGTGTCCACACACAGCACAAGTGACCCCAGACCGGGAGGGTGGCGTCATAAGCACCCTTCCATTTCTCTCTCTAGGACAAGATCCAGAAGCTTTATGAGCGGAAGATAAAGGAGGGAATGGATATGAATTACATTATCCAAAGGAAGAAAGAATTTCGGAACCCCAGGTGAGTTTCCCGTGGGCCTACAGCGTCCGTTGGGTTGCTGATGTTGGACGGGGGACTGGGATGCCCCCATGGAGGTGGCAGGGTGAGGCTCGGCTAGGGTCCCGCCTCTGCCCACGGAGTCCACCACCCAGACTGCAATAACCCGGAAGCCAGGGTGTAGAGTGGACACCGAGAGACTGAGCTGGGCTGGAGGGGGCCTGGCCGGGTTCTCCTGCCCACTCTGCTCCAGAGGCCCACAGCCTTGCGACGCCTCGGTTTACTCACCTCTACAGTGAGGGAATTGGACAAGGCAATCCCTGTAGCTTCCTCTCTCACTCCCAAAGTGTCACTGATTCTGGGCATAGGTGACAGGTTTGGGGCACAGAGCTGTGTCTGGGTCCTACTCCATGCAGTGTCTGAGCAAGTGGCATGCTTGAGAGAGTCTGGTCTGGCGGTGACATCAAGGACCTGCCCCTGCCCTTATGTGGGCCTCTGTGTGGCCCTGACCCAGCCACACAGAACTGAGGGTCAGATGTCTGGATAAGACCAAAAAAAAACAAAAAACAAAACACCACGGCCCTCACCTGGACACCATCCCCGTCCTGGCCCCTGGCTAACGGTCCACGCCTCTGGGAGGGGGGAGGAGTGACTTCAGGTCAGGCCAGCGGACGTTTCCCCTTCTATCAGGAAGCCTGTTTACAACAGTTCAGCTGGGTTTAAAGGGTTCGTCTGAGCCCAGGAACTAGACTGTTCTGGTCTCTCAGAATCAGGTGCCACCTGCTCAGTGCCTCCTGGTATTTTTCTTTCAGCATCTATGAGAAGCTGATCCAGTTCTGCGCCATCGACGAGCTCGGCACCAACTACCCAAAGGCATGTCCTGCGTGCAGGGGCGGAGGGGGCGGGGGGGGGGGTGGCGTCCAGGGCCCTGCGCCCGCTCCGCTGGATTCAGCCTGGAGCCGCCGAAGCGCCCGGGTAGCGGCAGCGCTGACCGAAGAGCGCAGTTCCCAGCTCTCTCGTTAGGGCCCCCGTTGCTCTGAAGTAACCCAGGGGAGAGGCTGCGCCCACAGATCCGGCCCCAGGCCCCAGCCGGTTAGCACATGTGGACTTGCTCACTCCTGAAGCGTAGCCCACCACAGACGGTCCCTGTGTCACATTCCCAAGAGCAAATCGGCAGTCCCCTTTGGCTAGAAACCTGGGATGACCCCTGAGTCACTCTGCCCTTACGGCAGGGGAGTCCAGGCCAGGAAAATCCATGGAAAGACTCGGGGAGAAGGGACTTGGGTTTCTAAGCCATTTGTCATCCAGCGGCCCTTGCTGACTGCAGCGTTAATTTTCTTTGCTCAGGATATGTTTGACCCCCATGGCTGGTCAGAGGACTCCTACTATGAGGCGTTAGGTAGGTGGCCATCCACCCGTCTGTCCTGTCTGTTCATCCAGTCAGTCCGCCAACACGTATTTCAGGGTCCCCTGCGTGTCAAGCCGTGTCCGAGGAGGGAGGTGTATATACGGTGTTGAACGAGACAGACCCGCTCTGACGTAGGAGGGCCATGACACGCCACAGGGGGCAAAGCGGTCCTAGCAGTGGACAGTGTTGGGCGAAAGGGCGCAGCCGAAGGCGGGGGACAGCCTTGCCGGGGAGGGGGGCGGGGCGCCGTGTTCGAGACGAGGTTTAAAGAGGTGCAGAGGCTGGTCAGGCAGATGCAGGCCGTGTCCTGGGCAGGGGGGTGGAGGTACAGAGGCCAGTGAGAAGGCATTTTCTCAAGGGTCCCAGAAGGGAGAACCGGGCGGAATTGCAGAGTCCGGGCCCCCAGGTGGCAGGCCTGGAGCCGGCAGCCCATGGGCCAGGTGTGGCCTGCAGATGTGTTTTGTTTGGTCCGCAAGTTTCACCTTGCTTTAGCTTGAATTAGTTGTCAGCATTTTACCCAAAATCCATGATGCAGCTGCTCTTGGTCAGTGGGAAGGAGCCCGCCCTGGGCCTGCACCCCGTCCCCGCACGGTGACAGTCAGCTGGGGCTCGGGGGCAGCTCACCCCCCAGACAAGGGCCTTTACATCTAAAGCCTCTGCCCTGCGCTGGCCAAGGGCCCGCACTTCCCTCTGCCGGCCGTGCGGGGGCGGGGGTGGTGTGGAGTCCCGCGGCCTAGAGTGTCTTCACGTGGGGGCTTTTGCAAGGCTGCTTTTGTTACAACTCCTCTGGTCTCTGTAGCTAAGGCCCAGAAGATCGAGATGGACAAACTGGAAAAGGCCAAAAAGGAGCGAACCAAAGTGAGTGGCGGACAGGTGCCCTGACGGCAGGGGCCGGTGTCTGGGTGTCGTTCCCCCCCCTTCAGTTTGAAGGTGCTTCTCGGTTGCTTCCATTTGGTTTCTTGGGGTCTTGTGGTTTGCTGCGGGATGCCCTCCCTCCCCTCCCCCTTCCAGCCACAGAGTCCTGGTGGCCTTCTCTCTGTTGTCACCCGCAAGTGTTCCTTCTGAGGGATACTTTCTCGGCCCCCTAGATCTGATCTCGGTGCTTCCTTATAGGCCCTGCGCCTGGTGGCCCTGGGCTCTCTTCTTCCCAAGCAGCATGTTCTGGATCCTTTGGGGAACAGAAATTTGGCTCTGGGACTAAATGAGACTTGTGCCCTTTATGACCAGTCCCCGACACACAACACTGGGCCTCGGGGCACCAGTTCTGCCCCGCCTCGGTTTGGTGTGGCCTCCAGGATGCGCCCTGACTCCTGAGCAGAGAGGCCATGGCCCTCTGGGAGCCGGCGCAGGGGCGATCGGGTCTTCTTAGTGCTTGGTGAACTGCCCCTTCTCTCTCTTTCCCTCCCCACTCCAAACCCCAGGCTTAGTGTGGGGCATGCCTGTGGCGCCCGGTGACCCGAGCCATGCTCCTGTGCGGGCGGGTGCACCCCCATCCTGGGCATGAGGCAGAGCGGCGCGCAGGGGTGCCCCGCGTGTGCAGAAGCTTGGAGACACCGGGAGCATGCCGGTGTCCGTTCGGAGGGCTCTCCTCAAAGCAGTAGAGGCCCCTCCGATGCCTCTCCCTGCCTCAGACAGCACAATGGGGCTGCCTCTCGGTGCCTCCCATGCTCAGTGCCCCGCTCTGTCTCCTGGGAACAGACGCCGGCAGAGGATGTGGGTAAACAACTTGGCACCGGTGTTCTCTTTCCTCTCGCCCTCCAGATCGAGTTTGTGACTGGCACCAAGAAAGGTACCACGACCAACGCCACAGCCACAACTACCACCACGGCCAGCACGGCGGTTGCAGGTAGAAGGCAGCTCATCTGGTCCCACCCCGTAGATGGAGCGAGGGTTTCCCAGCCTTGTTTGGGGGAACAGAGGCCTTGGGAACCTGGGCCCAGCTTCCACCTTGCTGCGCTTTTTGTCTGAGCCCAGAGTTTGTGAGGCATCTCAGGAGCCTGGGGGAGGGTCCCCGGTCCGCAGGCTGCCAGCAAAGGCGATGCTGCTCCTTGGTCTGTCCTGAGCCTGACTCTTCCCTTGCCTCCCTCCAGATGCCCAAAAGAGAAAGAGCAAGTGGGACTCAGCCATTCCAGTGACGACGATAGCCCAGCCAACCATCCTCACCACCACGGCCACCCTGCCAGCTGTTGTCACGGTGACCACCAGTGCCAGCGGCTCCAAGACCACTGTGATCTCTGCCGTGGGCACCATCGTGAAAAAGGCCAAGCAGTGACCTGAGGGACCAGCTCGGGGCGGCTCGGACACTCTCCCTCCTGTCGAAGGGAGGAGCCCCTCCGGGGCTTGATGAGCCTGCGCAGCCCAGGGACCAACATGGCGCACAGGCGCCGCCTTGTAGATTTCAGGACTGGGAACTGCCCTCCCCTCCCCCCCAGATGCCACCCCCAAGAGGAGCCTCTGTGTGTCGTGCCAGCTAGGAAGACGTTGTCACAGAGGAGTCGGTGCTCCGGGGAGCATCCACACCCCACTCGGGGTCTGGTGCCCTATTAAAAGTGCTGTACTCTTAACATCTCGGCATCTTGGATGCAGTGGCCTCCTCTGTGGTCTGTTTTCAGGCACCTGTGGAAGCTCCGAGGGCCCTCTCCATCTTCTCTGCTGGGGTTGTTACCTCAGGGTAGGTAACGGAGGGGCCGAAGCTCGTGGCCCTAGGGGAGGCCAGGACACGGCCGTGGTCGTTCCCAGCGTGCGCCCCTTGACGTGCGCAGGTGGGAGTTCACAGAGCGGGTGAGGCCCCGTGTCCCAGCTGTCTACCGCCCTGATCCTGAAACCCCGCTGGTTCTCGGACCACTTTCTGGACACAGCCAGGCTTTTGAAGTCAGCCAGTTACCAGAAGGCCCGGTTTCAGTCCCCAGCCCACACAGCCAGAGAGGCCTGCGCGCCTGGCCAGGGCTGCCCCCGGCCTTCAGTGCCCGCCGAGCGCGGCCAGCAGGGACGTGAATCACCTCCTGCCCTGGCTGGCGGCAGCTCATTGTTTGCGTGAGAGCCAGGCTCCTGGGAGGATCCTGCCACCCCGCCTTTCCTGTGCCTGTTATCTCTGCCCCACAGCAGCGCCTGGGCAGCGCCAGCGGCCGCTGGGCTCCTCTTGGGGCCAAAACAGATTTCCCAGCCGCCGTCGACCCGCAAGTCTGGAGGGAATTCGCTTGCCTTCCTCGCGCTTTGGCAGCTCTCCAGTCCGGCGGAAGGACTCCGTGTCAGAGAAGGAAGCCGGGCTGCGAAAGGGGCGGGTCGCGTCTGTGGCAGGGGCAGAGCTCTAGAAGGAGGGTCCGCAGACTGCATCTGGTCGTTGCTGCGTGACCAAACGAGTGTGATGAGCCTGCCGTCCCCAGAATAAAACTGGACTCACGTTGGTCCCTTCCCCCTGTGCCCCCAGCAGCACACTCGCTTGGGCCCTGAGGGAGGTCGGCTGTTCCCCTCCCCTCCTTTGCTGGGACTTTGTGACCCCGGAGAGGACCTGCTGTGCCCTGAGTCCCACCAGGGTCACTGAAGGCGTCCTGGCCCTCAACCTCCAGCAGGGGCGCCTCCACGGCCCGAGGGCGCCGGGGCTCGCCTGGGGGTCCATGCGGCACAACGGGAAGGGCAGTTGAAGCAGACTCGGCACGTCTGCTCTGGATCCTGGGTTAAACTTGAAGTTGTGTTTTAGTTGGCGTGTCTCGGGCCATCATCTCTGTGAGTCCGCTCTGTCGAATCGCCGTAATAAAGCGTCGTGAGGTGGTGGTGAGCAGTCCAGGGGCTGATGTGCACGGGGGCTTTAAAAGCTTGAGGCGCCCCTGCAAGTGCCTGTTGCTGCGATCCCGTTCCTTCCTGGTTTAGGCCCAGGAGAGAGGTGGGCGGTACCGCTGATACGAGCGGCCACGGTCATGGCCCTCTGCTGTGCTCAGGCCACCCGCCGCCTGGCCGCTGAGCAGTCACGACCGCTCGCCCAGTGAGCGGGGCAGCCCCGAGGTAGCCATGCTGTTCCCCCGGAAGCCTTGTGAGTTGGGTCAAGGTCCCTAATCCCTCTGAACTCACTCTTATAAAACAAGATTAGCGCCTGCCCACCTTAATCCCACTGAGGGTGGCACAGGGTCCAATGACCAGTTTCTTTCTGTACAGGCGATGTCACAGGCTCTAGGCGCCAAAGTGGTTTCTGGCTCCCAGGCATCCCTGCCCTGCCTTTTTCCTGTGCTTCTAACACTGGGCAGTGACCTCGTGATCTGTCCCTGGCCATGAGTGGAGGCCCTGTGCCGTCCCCACCTCTGATGGGCCACTCCGGAAACCCCTTCTCGGCGCCACCATACCTGCTCAGTTCCAGCCCTCATCCTCTCGCGGCAAATTGCTCTGACCTGTCCGTGTTGTCTCGGTCCCTCCCACGCCCATCTGGGTTCCATCTGGCCTCCTCCTCCTCCTCCCCCCCCCTCACCACGGGGCTCTCGCCAGGTCGCTTGGCCCCTGCTTTCCCCCGAGCGTCCCCCTTCAGTGTGGCAAGGCAAGGACACCAGCGGCTTTGTCACCACCCCCGGCCTCCCCGAGGTCTCCAGCTCCTTTCTCCACCGCCCTTTCACCATCCCCTCCTCCGCACGCACGCTGCTCACAGAGGCCGCTCTGGCCTGCCTTCCTGGACTCCCTCCCCTGGGCCTTCATCGCTCCTTTCTCCATGATGGGAACAGCTGAGCACGTGGTGGTGGCACGTGTCTCCCTGTCCTTGTGAGCAGAGAGCGAGTGGTCAGCCACCTTGTGCCCCAAGTGCCCAGGTGATTGGAGGGACAGAGGAATGGAAGGAGAGGTGGTTCCTGCCACCTTGGTCACTGGGCTGAAAGCCCCCAACCCCCATCCCTCCCACACGGCCTCCTGTTGTCCACAGGTTGGCAATTATTGGGGCCCAGTAGGGCACAGAAAAGTTCATTATCCCCTCTAATTAATTGTGTATCTGTTTAAAATCTCTAAAAAAAAAAAAGAAGAAAGGCTTTTGAGCCAGAAAAAAAGAATGAGGAAAGCCTCCATGGACAGATCTGGAATGATCTCGCGGAGAGAGGAGATGAGGGGGGCAAGGTGCAGAACACGCATGGAATACTTGCCCATTGTGAAGAAGGGAGGAAATAGAAAACAAAGATGAGAGCAAAGAGATAAAAGAAACCCAAGAAATTAAGAAAATTCTGTTTGAATTGAAAACATCGATATGAACTCATGATTCAAAAGAAAGAAAAAGCCCCAGCTACATCCACTGAAAGGACCCAGAAGCAGTGGCCCCCAGGAGCAGGGAGCGGAAGTAGCACCCAGATCTTGACCTCTTCATATGGCCCCACGGAAAGGATCAGGGCTCCTGAGAGAAAGGGCTGATCCCGAAGTCTAAGTGGGCCTGGGGCAGTTTGTTACAGAGCGCAAGGCAGACTGACTGACAGTAGTGTTTCAAAGGTCGATGGAACCGGTTTTGAAGGGATTTCTGGCCAAATGTGCTCAGGTCTGAACCTTCAGAAAGAATGCGAGCATTGTCAAAAAGGAAAAACACCCTTGTTCCCTGTACGCTACCACTGAGAACACACACCATATGTCCGACACCAGACATGTAGGCTTTCCACATCGTGTAAGTTCTTTTTACGTTTTTCTTTATTGGAGAGAGAGAGGGTGTGAGAGGGCAGAGGCAGAGGGAGAAGGGAGAGAGAATCCCAAGCAGGCTCCGCGTTGTTAGCAGAGCCTGATGCGGGGCTCAGACTCACGAATGGGGAGATCCCTGAGCTGAAATCAAGAGTCAGACGCTGAACCGACTGAGCCATCCAAGCGCCCCCCAGCCCCCTGCCCCCCCGACGTCATGTAATTCTGACACCAACTGCCTGTGGTCTGTGCAGGCCCCAGGTTAAGAGCTGAGTCCGGCAAGTCTGCCCCCTACTCACATACCTATTGCGGGGCCAGGCCCCTAGTACTTTTTTTTTTTTAATTTATTTTATTTTATTTTTGATACAGAGAGAGACAGAGCATGAGAGGGGGAGGGTCAGAGAGAGAAGGAGACACAGAACCAGAAGCAGGCTCCAGGCTCTAAGCTGTCAGCACAGAGCCCGACGCGGGGCTCGAACCCACGAACGTGAGATCTGACCTGAGCCGAAGTCGGAGGCTCAACCGACTAAGCCACCCAGGCGCCCCAATCCCCTAGTACTTCTGACCAACTGGTTATAATTTGGGGGTTCCCATGACCCCCTCTTCAGACTCAATAATTTGCTGGAATGGCTCACAGAACTCAAGAAAACAGTCTACTTACTGGATGACTGGTTTATGAAAGGGATACAACTCAGGACCAGCCGGACAGAAGCGATGCACAGGGCTCAGTAGGGATTGAGGGGCATGGCGCTTCCGTGCCCTCTCTGGGCACACCACCCTCCCAGCACGCCACCAGGTGTTCCACAGGCTGGAAACACTCGGAGCCCCCACTGGTGAGGATTTTTATGGTGGTTTCATTACTAGGCATGATGGATTAAATCACTGGCCACTGGGGATGGAACTCAATTTCCAGTCCATTCCCAACCCCCCCCCCCCCCCCCCGCTCCCCAGAGGTTGGTGGGGGGGAAGTGTTGAGGCTGAAAGTTCCAACTCAAATCATGTGGTTGGTTCCCCTGACAACCAGCACCCCCTTCCCTAACGGCTTTCTAAAAGTCACTTCATTAACATAAACTGGTGTGATTGAAAGGGACTTGTTATGAATAACAAAAGACACTCCTTTCACCTTTATCGGCTCCAGAGCTGCTCCAGGAACCATGGACAATGACCATTTATATATCACATCATCACCACTGTACGCTATTGAATAAACGCAAAATTATTCATGCATAGTATTTGAAAAAAAATAGAAAAAAATGTGGTCGTGACCATTGGAATATGTTAACTCTACTCTGAAATTGACAGTTAAAAGAATTCACCCTTTGGGCATTCCTGATGGAATTATAAAATGGTGCAATTATTCTGGAAAATAGTATGGAGGTCCTCAAAAAAGTAAACATGGGATTACCACGTGACCCATCAATCCCGTTTTGGGGTATATATCCAAAGTAATTGAAAGTTGAGTGGAGAAAGTTATTTGCACACCTGTGTTCATATAGCAGCATTATTCACAATTTCCAAGAAGTGGAAACAACCCAATGCCCATTGACAGAGGAACGGGTAAACAAAATGTGTATTTAGATACTAAGGAATATTAGTCAATCTGAAAAAGGCAGAAAATCTTCCCTCGTGCAACATAGATGGATATTATAAGTGAAATAAGCCAATCTCAAAAGATAAATATGATTCCGCTTATAGAAGATCTCTAAAGTAGATTCATTGAGACAATGGTAGTTAACTAGAGGAGGGGAAAATGGGGAGCTCTTTAAGGGGTACAGAGTTGCAGCTGGCTACATGAAAAGTTCTGGAGACCTGTTGTCCGGCGGTGTGACTATACTTTCACACCGTTGAACTGTGCACTTACAATTAGAATTGTAATTTTATGCCATATGTTTTTTACCACAATTGAAATCCATTGGGTTGTTTTGTACAATTAATAGTGATTTTGGGGCACCCGGGTGGCTCAGTGGGTTAAGCGTCCGACTTTGGCTCAGGTCATGATCTCACAGTTTGTGGGTTCGAGCCCCACATCGGGGTCTGTGCTGACGGCTCAGAGCCTGGAGTCTGCTTAGGATTCTGTGTCTCCCTCTCTGCTTTTCCTCTGCTCATGCTCTCACCCTGTCTCTCAAAAATAAATAAATGTTCAGGGAGCCTGGGTGACTCAGTTGGTTGAGCATCTGACTTCGGCTCAAGTCATGATCTCAGAGTTTGTGGGTTCGAGCCCTGGGTCGGGCTCTGTGCTGACAGCTCAGAGCCTGGAGCCTGCTTTGCATTCTTTGTCTCCCTCTCTCTCTGCCTCTGCTCTATCTCTCAAAAATAAATAAACATTTAAAAAGTTTTAAATAAATAAACCCTAAAAATTAAAAAATATATATATTATTTATGATATTTAAATTGTTCTGCCTTGTTTCAGGAAAATGTCAGCATTCTAAAAACTTTGGAAAGCAAGACGTTCTGGTGAATGCACTAACCTCTGCCTCTAGACTTCCCAGCCTGCTCTTTTTTTTTTTTATGTTTTTTTTTTATTTTTGAGAGACAGAGACAGAGCACAAGCAGGGGAGGGGCACAGACAGAGGGAGACAAAATCCGAAGCAGGTTCTAGCCCAAGCCGTCAGCCCAGAGCCCAATGCCGGGCTCGAACCCTCATACTGTGAGATCATGACCTGAGTCACCATGAGGCACATCACGTTTGGAAGGATCTGGAAACAAGGAAAGGAAGGAGCTGAAGAGCCCAATGAATCTGTGGCATCACCACCTCAGGGCCTGGGTCTCCTTCTCTGGCAGGCTGCCTCAGTTCCCCACCCACAATGGCATATGTATCACCTACCCAAGCCATCTAATGGCGGTTCTGGCAGGCTGCTCTCTGAGCTCCTATGTCCCAGGATGGACTGGGCACCTGCTGAAGTAGCTCAGGTCCTCAGGGGTCCTCTGGAGCACACAGACCCGAATGCCTCAACCAAACTGGGGCTCCTGCCACAATGCTCCCAAATCCAGGAGCCAGTCTCCCTGAGTTCCTGGCCGGCGCAGAGCAGCACTCAGAGACGACTGGCCAAGCTGGCAGTGGTGACTGTGGCTCACACGGCTGCAGTGAGCACTCATGTGTCCACAGCCCTTCCACATCCAGCCCCAGCTACTCCCACGATCACTCTGAGAGTTGCCAGCGCGCAAGCGTGTTTGCACACGAGAGCACCGACGGCTGGGAGGCTTTGTGGCAATCCCATCAGGTTCAGTCTTACTGTCACTGAGCACCTGCTCCATGCCAGGCACGGTGCTAGGTGCTGCAGAAAAAAAAGGTGTGCTGGCGAGTGTTAGTCCTCAGGGTTCACAGTCCAACGGAGAAGAGAGACCCCTAAACAGATCATTTCAAACCTATTCAGCAAATGACATGAAAAAGCCATGCCCTGGGGTGGGGGGGGGGGCGGCTACAGGGATGCGAACCCAACCAAGGATGCAGGGAGGTCAAGGAGGCTCTCCGGAGCATGCGACATCACCACAACGCCTTCAAGTAAAAGAAGGATGACGCAGGCTGGTTGGGGGCAGGGGGTTGGGAGGAGGATGGAGACGTTGGAAAAGAGCCCAGCCTGGTGTAAAAGCGAGGCTGCTTGAAGCCGCCTGCCTTGAGCAGGGGGCGATGCTGGCGATGGGGTGCCTCTGGCATTATTGGCAGGTGGGGCTAGAGAAGTTGGGGTCATGGAGCAAATTGAAAGGCTCCGGCTTGAACACGTGTGGACCTGGAAAGATTGCAGGTAGAGGACGGCTGGGGGGAGAAGCGATTTGCGAACTAGCTTGTCAAGAACAACTGTAACAATCCGAGTGCCTACTCCACGCCGGGTCGGGACTGGCCACTTCATGGGTGTTCGGAGTTGAAGGAGCTTTAAGTACTTTGCTTGAGGACACTCGGGGAAGCAGTCCTGGCCGGCATCGCGCTGTGGACACACGCGCGCGGAGGCCGAGGGGGAGGGTGTGGAGGAGGCCGAGAGGACCCAGTGAATGACACATCAGGCTCGGTCCTCCCCGGGCCCCTGCCTCGCGCTGGCCCGGGACAGGAGCCACGAGCACAGTCGATGGCCGTCGGGGCAGTGGGGCGGCTCACCGCCTAGCGCCCGGAGGTGGCGGCGCGGCGGCCGGGCAGGGCGTCTAAGAGGCCACCCCCGGCCCGAGGCAAGCGGGGCACCCGGGAGAGTCTGCAGGCTGGAGGGGTGGGGAGGCGCCGCGCCCGGGGCTGGACTGGAGAGAGAGAGAGGGGGGAGGCTCCTCCCCTGCCCGGGCCGCCGTCGGTCGGGGCGAGGGGGGCCGGGCGCCGCGGAACCGCAGCCTTTTCCGGGGGGCGGGCCCGGCGACGGCGGCGCCCCGGCTCTGCCCCGACAGGTGTGCGGCGCGCGCAGGAATGCGGCCCGCCTGACTCACCAGCGCCTCCTTCCCACCTGCTGCCCGCCCCATAAATCGGTCCCCTCCCCGCGGCCGCCGCCCGCCGCCCGCCCTCCCTGCCGCCCGCCCTCCGGGCAGTCCCGGACGGTCCCGGCTCGCCCGCGCGCTGCCGCCGGAGCGGCCCAGCGGAGCCCAGCGCGGGGACGTCCGCGCCGAGGTAGGTCTGGCCTCTGACGGCCGAGGGCCTGGGCGCAGGGCGGGGTGGGGGTGGGGGTAGGGGGGGAGTCGGGGATCGCCTGGCTGCACCCCTCCTGCCCCTCCAGTGGCCCCCCGGCCGCCTGAGCTGGGCATCATTCTGGGATTTTGGAGGAGAGTCGGAGAAAGTGAGCACCCACCCTGCCCTGGCCGGCTACTCAGGGGACCCTGTTGGGGAGGGCTGGGTGGCTTTTGTTTCCTCGGCTCTTCCCTTCCCAAAGGCTGGCAGGCCTTGGCCCCATCCTGCCCTGGCTGGTGCCTGGCCTGCCAGGGCGTGCCTGGGGGGCAGCTGGGGGCAGAGGGGCAGTGCAGCTAGAGGAGGGAGTGGGGTGAGAGGCCTGGGAGTCCTGTGAGTGTTTGAGAGAAGTGGGCAGAGGCTAGGCAGTGGCTGGCAGGCCTACTGGGCTGGGCCCCTCTGGGGTTTGCAAAAAAGGGTGGGGGAAGCAGCCACCCAGAGGCCGAGATCTCCCTGTTCCCATGGGCGGGCTGGGCCTGCCTGTGTGCCGTAACGTAGTCCTTGCAGGGTCTGGAGAGTCCCTGACTGTCCTCTTGGCCGAGCACATGCCTGCAATTCTCCCCAAGTCGCCTCGGGACGCCTCCTCTCCAGGAGGCTCTCCTGACCTCATGCTGCAGTCCTGGGAGCTGTGCCCACCACTCCAACCTCCTCCTGTGCATGCCTCCTTCCTCACCCGCTCAGCCTCGGGTGGCCCTCTGGCTGCAGTGCAGGGCCTTCCGATGACTTCTGATAGCAGGGCTCGGGCCCTACCCCACCCCACCGTGGTCTCGCCACACATTCTGAGCCCAAGGATCTGGCCGAGCTGGGAGTGAAGGCTGAGGGTCTCCCTCCTGGGGGCTCAGAGAAGAGAGAGAGCTGGGAAGGGGTGCCTGTCTCCTTGGCCCTGATTTCCGTGGATGACAGGGCAGCCAAGGGGCCAGGAGATGAGGAAGCAGGAGGGGTGGGGCTCCGGTGGGCAGGTGCAGACGTGCTAAGCAGGGGTCCCGTGGGATGGGAGGAAGCATGGGTTTTGGGAGAGCTCCCAGGACTGGGATGGTTCCTAAAACAGCCTGGCAGCCTGGTGCGGCCCACGGTGCGTGTCCCGAGTGCCTGGCCCAGCCTGTGGTCACAACTTCCAGTAAGTCCACAGTCCCAACCTTTATGTGAGATCCCATTGTGTTTAACATCGGCAGCTAATTTTTTTTTAATGTTTATTTATTTTTGAGACAGAGTGTGAGCGGGGGAGGGGCAGAGAGAGAGAGAGGGAGACAGAACCTGAAGCAGGCTTCAGGCTCTGCTCGAACTCATGAACTGTGAGATCATGACCTGAGCTGAAGTCGGATGCTCAACCGACGGAGCCACCCAGATGCCCCAATCGACAGCTACTTTTAAAGCCTTTTAAACACAAGTTGAGTCAGACGAAACATTCTTGAGGACATAACTAACCCCCTAATGCCGTCTTATGGCCTCTGAGGGTAACGTGGAGGTTAAATGGGGTCTGAACTACCCTGGGCTGCCCCACTACTGGCTATGGAAGGAGTAAGCCTTGCAGCCTTGTGCCTCAACTCTGTCTCCTCATCTGGGAAATGGGGGTAATGCAATCATTCCCCACTGGGTTCCTGCACAGATTGAATAGCAATCATGTCTGTGGAGTGCTGGGCACATGCCCGCTATGTGCCCAGCCTGTGGGCACAGGAAGGTGAGTAAGAGCTGGGCTCGGCCCTCTAGTGCCTGTACCTGCGTGCGTAATGATGCCCCAGGGTGATCCAAGTCTGCAGCCTGTGTTCTGTAACATGTGGGTGTGGTACCTATGCCCCAAGGCTGCAGGAAAGTCATTTCCCACAGGGAGCCGCCCCTTGGCTGGCTCAGGGCTCTCCTACCCCAGGCCCCTCTGAGATGGCACCTCCTCCCCAGCTCGCTCTGCCTTTGGGCTATGTGTGGAGGCTGCTAGTGGCCTCCTGGGAGCTGCATGCCTTGGAGGGAGGGAAGCAGAACCTTCCTATCCCTTCCACAGGCCGTTAGGGGGAAACTTGGTGGAGAGGCCTTAGCTCCCCACACCCTGAGGCTGCCCCTGCCCCACAGGCCAAGGGCTGAGGAAAGGTCCCAGGAGAAAGGGCCAGTGGGCATGCGGGCACTGGCCCTGGAGAAGGCAGCCAGGCCCTAACATCTGTCCTCAGCTCTGCCCAGCTCTTCTCTTCCGGAGGCAGCAGGCCACCCATCTTTTAGAAGGCCTCAGGGATTTCAATGCCTGCCCCCGGAGGTCACTGGTGAGCTGAGACCATGTACTAGTGAGCCAGAGGCAGGCGGGCCTCCTGGGGAGGCTGGCACACTGTGTGTGTGTGTGTGTGTGTGTGTGTGTGTGTGTGTGTGTGTGTGTTTGCGTATGAGTGAGTGGGCAGGAGAGGCTTGTAATCAACTCTGGGCAAACTTCTCAAGGGGTGATCTGCTCAGGGACCCCGAAAACCCAACTCTGGAGCAGGCAGACCCTCTGATTGTCCGGGCAGTCGTTACAGAGCCTAGCTCAGTGCAGCAAGCCCTCTGCTCCCCTCCGCAGGCCCCAGATACTGGGAGGGACCCCTCTCCTCCTGGCCACACCATCTTCATCAAAGGACAAGTAGGCCAAGACAGAGAGGGGGCAGGAGGGTAGAGCCAGGCCCTCAAGGGGTGGCACCTCTGCTGGGTGAGACCAGACCCAGGCCCACTGGGATCTGAAAGGCAAAGGCAGAGTAAACCCTGCCCTGCCCTCAGCGTGAGAGCCCTGGCCCTAGGGCAAGCTCAGAGCCTAGGGTCCTCATTGACCAGAGGATGGGCCCTCCCCGGGCAGGGCGCAGGTCTGCGGGCCATCTAGTCAGTCCAGGGATGGCAAGGAAGGGGACGGTGGGAGAGAAGAGTTGGGGGCCTTGGACCCACCACTTGCGGGCTGAGTGGCTCTCAGAGTCTCAGTTTCCCCACCTCTGCAATGAGGAAGGGGGCCCAGAGAGCTGATGGCCGGGACCCGAGCTGTGGAAGCGTCATATGTCAGTTACTGCCGTCACGCAGGAGGAAGAGGATGGCAGGGATGCGTCCCAGCCCGTGGACCAGGCTGCTGCTGGCAGTCCTACTGAGTGCCAGCTTCCTCGGGGCACTGGGTGAGTCTGGCACGCCTCTACAGCAGCCTTCTGGGCGCGGGCACCCCTTTCAAGACACGGAGGCCTCTCACAGGTTGTCTCCCCCCGCCAACCCTCCCTTGGCCACTCAACAAACAATCACGGCCCATTTCAAGCGCTGGGGAGCAGTGAGGCTGAGCCATGCAGACTCACTGCGGGACGCAGACTCGCTCTAGATGAGAGAGAAGATGCCCACTCAGAACTGAGGCACTTGCGCGGTGTTCTTTATAGGAATTGGGAGACAGAGGGGCCGGTGGCTGGGCACCTGCTCTCTCTGAGTGCCTGCCTGCAGCCTGGAGGCAGCTCCCACTGATGAAATTTGGCCCGTCCCTGGAGGTTGTGTTCATAGCCTGAAACAGACCGTGCTGGGATCTGGGCAAAGGCTGCCAGGCAGGGCTTCTGCCTCCTCAGAGCCCCTGTTAAACCTAGATAGCGCACCTTTGCCCGGAGCCCTGGAGACCACTCACTGTGTGCCCTGGGTGCACACAGTAGGTCCTCCCTGCGATTTTTAAAAACTTTTTAAAATGTTTTTTTTTAAATTTATTATTGAGACAGAGAGATACAGAGCATGAGTGGGGAAGGGGCAGAGAGAGAGGGAGACACAGAATCTGAAGCAGCTCCAGGCTCTGAGCTGTCAGCACAGAGCCCAACGCGGGACTCGAACTCATGAGCCATGTGATCATGACCTGAGCCGAAGTCAGCACCTTAACCGACTGAGCCACCCACGCACCCCTCCTCACTGCGATTTTTAACTGAACAAATGAAAGGGAATCCCCACAACTTTGGGAAAACTCTGCAGTTTTCCTTCATTCATTTGCTAACAGTCTGCTTGTATGCCAGGCTTGGGCAGGGGACACGGTCACAAACAAGACAGACACAGTCCCCTTTACCCTGGAGGAGCGGGGGAGGGACAGCCAAGGGCGTCCCCGCCAGCAAATGGGCCAGCACCTCCATCTCAGCCTGCACCAGCCCTCCCTCCGGACTTGACTGGCAAAGCTCAGGTGTGAGGCCTGGCTGTGCCCAGGCGGTGTGACCACCTGTGGCCTCCATTTCCTCCTCTGTAAGACGAGAGAGAGCCCCGCCTGCCTTCAGTGGGGGTGCACATGGGGAAGGGCTCCGTCACGGGTGAGGTTCGTCTCAGTGGGTCTGCTCCTCCCTGCCCTCCAGCGAACCGCTGCAAGAAGGCGCAGGTGAAGAGCTGCACCGAGTGCATCCGCGTGGACAGGGCCTGTGCCTACTGCACCGATGAGGTGAGCCGCCTGCCCTCCCGGGCCCTGGTCCCCCAAAGTGCATGCTCCACCCGGCCGTGCCCCACCCCTGGGTTCTGGCCGAGTCCACACCTGCCACTCCCTCAGCCCGACCTCAGGCGGGGGGCGGGTGTGGAACAGGCAAGGGTCAGGATAAAATCCAGGGTTGGGACAGCCAGGGGATGGGCACTGCCCCCACCCCCGACCCCATCTCCTTTGACCAGTTGTTCAAGGAACATCGCTGCAACACCCCGGCGGAGCTGCTGGCAGCGGGCTGCCGGCAGGACAGCGTGGTGGTCATGGAGAGCAGCTTCAAGATCACAGAGGTGTCCGGAGAGGGGGGGGGGGAGGGGGGTCAAGGGAAGTGGGCCCTCCAGGCTCAAGGCGGGCTGTTTGCAGGGGTCCGCTGGGTCCGGTGGTTGGGCTGAGAGGCGTCCCATCGGGTCTCCAGAGTGACCCTCCAGCCAGCTGTCCCCCCTCCCTGGACACAGGAGACCCAGATCGACACCACCCTGCAGCGCAGCCAGGTGTCCCCCCAGAGGCTACGGGTCCGGCTTCGGCCAGGCGAGGAGCAGCACTTTCAGCTGCTCGTGTTCGAGCCCAAGGAGAGCCCTGTGGACCTGTACATCCTCATGGACTTCTCTAACTCCATGTCCGACGATCTGGACAACCTCAAGCAGATGGGGGAGAAACTGGGTATGGCTGGGCCAGTGTAGAGGACCGTGGGGCAGGGGAGAGAGAGAGGGGGGCCTCCCCCAGCTGGCTGGGCTCCTGCTCCGGAGGTCAGGGCTCAGGAGAGCTGCCCCCACCCCACAAGGAAGGCTAGGACATCTGAGGCCCCCCCCCCGCCAGGAACTTCCTGCTTGCCCATTCTCGGGGCGGGGGGTCACCACTAGACCCCACTAACCACTCAGGACTTCAGAGAAGGCCCAGGCTGGGGGGGCTGCAGAGCCCCGTGGCCGAGACAAGGAGCACACCCAGGGCCATGAGGTTGAAGTCCCACCCCAGCTCCGCCGCCAGCTGGTCCAGTTACCCGGCCGCCCCTCCCGGCTTGCCCCAGGCACAGGTCCGGGGCCCCCCGCCGAGTCCCATCTCCCCCATCCGTGAACAGGGCCAAGGGCTACTGTGAACATGAGCTGATGTTCACGTGCAAGATATTGACGAGAGGTTATTTTTCCCTCTTCCTCCTTCCCGACCCAGCCCTCCCCACCCCCTGCGCTGAGGGGGGGTGCAGGGGCTGAGCCGCCTCCCCTTTTTCCTGTGACATCCAGCTGAGGTCCTGAGGAAGCTCACCAGTGACTACACTATTGGATTTGGCAAGTTTGTGGACAAAGTCAGCGTCCCTCAGACGGACATGAGGCCCGAGAAGTGAGTGACCGAATGGGCAGGGGTCCTGGCCAGGGGGCCCGCTCCTCTCCACCGGGCGCTTACCCGTGTTCTGGTTGAAGCAGACCAAAGGGGGCACTTCCAGAGAGGGTGGGCGCAGGGTAGGGGGGTCTTCTTCCCTGACTCTGTCTCTCTCTCCCTCCATCTCTGCCCAGGCTGAAGGAGCCGTGGCCCCACAGTGACCCTCCCTTCTCCTTCAAGAACGTCATCAGCCTGACAGAAAACTTGGCCGAGTTCCGGGATAAACTGCTAAAAGAGCGGATCTCAGGCAACCTGGACGCTCCCGAAGGAGGTTTTGATGCCATCCTGCAGGCGGCCGTGTGCACGGTGAGTGCCAGGGAGAGTCCTGCCCGCCCAGGCCAGGGCTGTGTTCTTCTGCAAGGGCCCAGCCGCCCACTGGCCTGCTCTGGTATCAGGCGGAGAGCCCCAGGCACAAAGACAAACTCAGAGTCTCTGCGTGGCCCTCCATGACAAGCCAGGTTGAGATGTACCGGGATCCAAGGGCCCCCAGCCTGAGCAGTCATAGCCTGCTTTTGCATTGGTCAGAGAAGCAGACGTGAGTTCTGAGGTTCTGGAATCTTCCATGACCTGAAGCCAGCCTACCACCCATTTCCGTGCTCAGGCCAGTCTTCCAGGAGCCACAACCTCCAACTGCACCGGGCAGCTGAAGAGGGCAGACAGTTCTTACGTGCCCATCATTTTTTTTTTCATTTTGAAAATAAGACACCCGTCTTATAAGCAATTTGGAAAACAAAGAACAGAAATTGCCTATCATTTCACCACTGTCAGCCTGCCCACCGTCCGTGTGATATCTCACTGGCATATTTTGTTTCCTTTTCCTGATTTTATACAGCTGGAATCAGTATACTTACAATTTTGAAATTTGCTCCCCCGCCTTCACACTATCAGGAGCATTTCTACTTGTAATGCAGCTTTCCAAATAATCCCGTATGTTTTTCTAACAAACTGCCATGCACAGCTCTTATCTATTTTAACCAGCCTTTTCATGTAATATTGCATGTGCACATTTTCCCATGCAGTTAAAATTTTCTTTCCTGGTGGTCATGACGTCTGGGAGCCGGCTGGATGACCCTGGCTCAGATCCTGCGTGGCGGCTGCCGGGTGCACAGACCCCGCCTACATCTTTCTTGCTGTTTTCTGCTGCCTGCCAACGCCGCTCACGCGCTGTCACGTGATGACGGCCTGCCGCGAATCCCGTGGCTTAGCTGAGCTCGCGGCGGGACCATGGTCTCAGTCATACGTGACGCTGCAACGCATTGTCCTCAGTCGGCAGCCTGCTCGATGGGCCTCCCCTCCTTGTCCTCCCCAGAGGGACATCGGCTGGCGCCCCGACAGTACCCACCTGCTGGTGTTCTCCACCGAGTCTGCTTTCCACTATGAGGCTGATGGTGCCAACGTGCTGGCCGGCATCATGAGCCGCAACGACGAGGCGTGCCACCTGGACGCCTCGGGCACCTACACCCAGTACAGGATGCAGGACTACCCGTCAGTGCCCACCCTGGTGCGCCTGCTTGGCAAACACAACATCATCCCCATCTTCGCCGTCACCAACTACTCCTACAGCTATTACGAGGTGCAGGGGCCAAGGCCTCCCTGGGCAAGGGAGGGGGGTGGGAAGGGGGTCCACGGGACTTCTCCAGCATTCCCCCTTCCCCTCCTTCCCTCCTTCTCTTCCTCCCTTCCCCAACGTTTGCCCCTCCCAAGGGGCCAGAGGCACCCTGATGGAAACGGAAGGTCGTGAGCCCACCCCCCAACCCAACTCCCAAGCAGGTAGGGGTGAGGAGGGCAGGCTCTAGAACACACCAGGCCTTGGTTTCCCCATCTGCAAAGGGAGTATGACCTCAAAGCGGTTGTCCGGAGGCAGCCGGCCGGCTACTTGTCGAGGGCTTAGCCCCGGGCCACCCTTCTCCCCCACAGAAGCTGCGGACGTACTTCCCGGTGTCCTCGCTGGGGGTGCTGCAGGAGGACTCCTCCAACATCGTGGACCTGCTGCAGGAGGCCTTCGAGGTGAGGGGCAGTGCGGGATCTGGCCTGAGTCCTTCCGGGGCGGGGCTGGGGGGAGGCAGAGTGGGCAAAGGGCGTCCCAAGTAGAGGTTGAGGAACAGGCCGAGCCAGTGAGGAAGGGCCTCTGCTGTTCCCTGAGGAACCCGAGGAGCCCACCTTAGCCCGGCCCCCAGGTTCCAGCCACCCAGAGCACCCTCTTCCACCTCAGTCCTCCATGCGCGGTGGGCGGAGCTCAGCCAGGCGGTCCAGACCACTGACTGCATGCCCCTCCTTCAGCGCATTCGCTCCGACCTGGACATCCGGGCCCTGGAAAGCCCCCGGGGCCTGCGGACAGAGGTCACCTCGGAGATGTTCCAAAAGACGAGTACTGGGTCCTTTCGCATCCGGCGGGGGGAAGTGGTACGCCTCCGTGGGGCTTCGGGGCAGGGGAGGATGGGCGCAGGGCCCCACAAGGGGGCGGGGGTGTCTGCCTGAGCAGAGGTCAAGGGCGTAACCTACAGGAGCGCCTGGATGGCTAGGTCGGTGGAGCATGCGGGGTCATGAGTTTGAGCCCCACGTTGGGTACAAAGATTACTGAATTAAACAAAACGTTTTTTAATAATAAAAAAAGAGCATGGCCTTCAACATGAGACAGGCCTAGGTTCGAAGTCCCCTGGGGCAGCCACCCGATGACTTTGGCACCTTCCTCAGCGTGTCCCCGTCTGCGGAGTCAGGATTAAGCAGCACTTAGCTCGGAGCAGGGGTCAGATGAGTGAATGGGCCCTCTGTGTCTCGTGTCACTTTCGGGGCTGCCGTTGTCCAGACTGTGCGTAAAAGGAGCAGGATTTTTTTTTATGTTTTTTATTTATTTTTGAGAGATAGAGAGAGGCAATGCGAGCAGGGGAGGGTCAGAGAGAGAGGGAGACACAGAAACCAAAGCAGGCTCTAGGCTCTGAGCTGTCAGCACAGAGCCCCACGCGGGGCTCGAACCCTAACTGTGAGATCATGACCAGAGCCAAAGTTGGATGCTTAACAGACTGAGCCACCCAGGCGTCCCTGGAGGAGCAGGTGTTTAGTCGTGAGGAGGGGCAGGCAGGGAGCTGGGCATCAAGGATCCGGGCCCATCCCTGAAACTTGCGGGCTGAGCGTCTTTGACCCAGTGGCTCCCTGCTCCGGCTGACGGTGGGGGTCTCTGCAGGGCACCTACCAGGTGCAGCTGCGGGCTCTGGAGGAGCTGGATGGGACCCACGTGTGCCAACTGGGAGAAGAGGACCAGAAGGGCAACATCCATCTGAAACCCTCCTTCTCGGATGGCCTCCAAATGGACGTGGGCATCATCTGTGACGTGTGCCCCTGTGAGCTGGTACGAGGCGGCCCCGCCAGGCAGGAGGGAAGCGCCGGCCGCCTGCCATGGGGCCCTGAGGAGCCCGAACCTTGGGTGGCCACATCTGCCCTGCGGGGTGCCCTGAGGGGCAGAGGCGGCAGAAGGGTCTGGTGGCCCTGTCTCCCCAGTGGCTCTGTCACACCTTGCCGTGATCTCATTCCAGCAAAGAGAGGTGCGTTCAGCTCACTGCAACTACAACGGAGACTTCATGTGCGGACACTGTGTGTGCAGCGAGGGCTGGTGAGTGTGTGGGAGCAGAGCTGGCACCCGGGATGCCCTGGGCACTGCTCCGATGGGGGACGCCATGCGTGCCCGGCTGCAGGTGGGATGGCGGGTCGTAGAAAGGCTTGGAAAGGGGCAGGCCCGGTTGTTAGGTGGACTCAGTTCAAAGCACTTCAAAATGGCCAGCTGCAAAGGATGTCTTCGGGAAAAGTGCAAAAATCGGGACAGTGGTGGCCGGCAGGGCATGGGGACTGGATGGTTGGGGGACAGAGACGAGAGGGACGCTTGGTACCTTTCACATTCTGAACTGTGGGCACTCCTTACCTAATCAGAAATGAGCTCATAAATAAAGGACAGTGAGGGCTCTTAAGGCTTCAGGACGCTGAACGTGTCCATCGTGACTCGAGGAAGGGACACCGGGAAGGACTGAGACTGACATTTGAGTCTCGGCCCAGCCAGCGTTGTCTCTGTGACTCTTAGAGCCTCAAGTTTACTCATCTGTAAAATGAGATGGTGAATGCCCCAGCCCTCCTCGCAGGCTGTGGGGACATGACTGACCCCTTCCTTAGGAGCGGCAGCACCTGCAGCTGCCCCACCGGCTCTCTGAGTGACATCGAACCCTGTCTGCGCGAGGGCGACGACAGGCCGTGCTCCGGGCATGGCGAGTGTCAGTGCGGCCACTGCGTGTGCTACGGTGAAGGCCGCTACGAGGGTCTGTTTTGCGAGTATGACAACTTCCAGTGTCCCCGTGCCTCTGGCTTCCTCTGCAACGGTGAGTGCAGCAGCCCCGGGACCCAGTGCCAGGGTGTCAGGACAGCGGGGGTGACCTGGGTAGCTGGGCCAGGCCTGGCCTGCCCCACGGGCTCTCCCATCCAGACCCAGGTGGGCGGGCCAGGCTGAAGCCCCGAGTTTAGAGCCAGCCCCACTCCGGGCTCTCCGAGCGCCTCCCCCAAGTCTATTCCCAGCCTGGACCTCTCTCTCCTCTACACACGTGATGCCCAAGGCCCCTGCCGGTGCGTTATTCCGCTCCCCTGGGGTCCTGTAGTCCGTGCCCACCTCCATCCTCCACGCGCCCCTCTCATTAGGGTGAGTGCCATCCAGCTGAATCCTCAGTGGTTGGTGGCACGCGGCACGGCGGTCCTTCCTCTTGCAGAAGATGGCACATTTGTAGCAGGCAGGGCCTGGAGGTACATGGTACATGCCCACCATGGACCCCCAGGGCTCAAAGCAGGGGTCCCAGCGCTTCCAAGCAGGGCTTACAGAACCCAGACAGGGGCCACAGCTAGGGTTGAGAAGTTGAATGGAGGAGAATGAATGAAACTCCAGGCATCAAATACTTTTTTAAAAATATATGTATGTTTTTATGAGACAGTGGGGGAGGGGAAGAGAGAAAGTGAGTCTCAGGCAGGCTCCTCACTGTCAGCACAGAGCCCGATGCTGGGCTCGAACTCACGAACTGTGAGATCACGACCTGAGCTGAAATCAAGAGGCGGACCCTTAACCGACTGAGCCACCAAGCGCCCCTTAGGCATCAAATACTTATTAAGCCTCAAGTGTATACTTGTCCGGGGGTCAAGCCCCTGCTTTTTTACCTTTCCTCTCTTTTTGCTTCTGTCTGCCATTTCTCCGCTTCAGCTGTCCATCCCAAAGTGTGCTCAGAGAGATGAAGGAAGAAGCCGGTGCATCTGGAGAAAGGCAGACATTTGGCACAGGTCAAGCCGTAAGAGAGGAGGGGAGATCGAGGCTGCTGGAGGAGGCAGGGACAGAAGGCAGGGCTGAAAGGGCCAGAAAGGGCATAGTTTCAGTTTTGTGAGCCTTGCGGTCTCCATCACAACTACTGACCTCTGCCACCATAGCAGAAAGCAGCTCTAGGGGTGCCTGGGTGGCTCAGTTGGTTGAGCATCCAGCTTGGGTTCGGGTCTGATCTCACGGTTCGTGGGTTCGAACCCCGTGTCAGGCTCTGTGCTGACAGCTCAGAGCCTGGAGCCTGTTTCCGATTCTGTGTCTCCCTCTCTCTCTGCCCCTTCCCTACTCGTGATGTGTGTGTGTCTCTCTCTCTCTCAGAGATAAATAAACCATTACAATTTAAAAAAGGAAAAAGGAAAAAAGAAAGCCAGAAGAGAAGTGTTTGATGTTTCGATCTTGTTAAAAAAAAAAGAAAGAAAAGAAAGAAAGAAAGAAAGCGGCGCTATACAATATGTAGACAAATGAATGCGGTGTACTCCAATAAAACTTCAGCAAAAACAGGGCGCGAGCCGGATTCGGCCTGCAGGCCATGGTTAATCATAACCTTTATTCTGGTCTAGGATTTTAGACTTTATCCCTTGGCGGAAGGAGGTCATGGGAGGTTTTGATTGCATTTTCATGCTGTTTGTGTACTGGCCTTGTATCCAGCCACTTTGGTAAAATCACTTATGAAATCTAGTAATTTATCTGCAGACTCTTTTTGAGACTTTGTGACATGTTCCTAATACTTAAAAGAATGGCAGTTTTATTTCTTACTTTCCAACACTTCCATGTCTTCTCTCTTTTTCCTATCTTATTGCATTGGCCAGAACTCATTAGAGGTTCTTACGCCAGGGAGCCACGTGATTGGATGTGTGCTTTAGGGGAATGACTCTGGCTGCAGAGTGGAACGCAGAAGGCAGAATGGAATGGGAGAGATGGGGGGCAAGAGTGTCCAAAAAGAGAGGAAGAGATGGCTCTGTCCCTGGCTGGAGAAATCCTAGCTCAGGCTCAGAGCCACGGGCCCTCCCTGGCAGACGTGGGCGGCCTGGACTGCAGGAGTGAAAGCAGGCTCTCCTCTCCCGTCCTTCTCCCTCCCTACAGACCGGGGTCGCTGTTCCATGGGCCAGTGTGTGTGTGAGCCTGGCTGGACGGGCTTGAGCTGTGACTGCCCTCTCAGCAATGCCACCTGCATCGACAGTAATGGGGTACGCCTGCAGGCACAAGGAGGGTGGCGCAGGGTGGCAGAAGGGACCCCAGGCAGAACCACCCACCCTCTCAGGCAGGGATGGGGTTACTGGTAGCTCACCGGTGCCTTCTCTTGCCCCAGGGCATCTGTAATGGCCGTGGCAACTGCAACTGTGGTCGCTGCCATTGCAACCAGCAGTCGCTCTACATGGACACCATCTGTGAGATCAACTACTCAGCGGTGAGGCCACGGTCACGGGCTGGGGATGTGGGAATCTGAGGCACAGGGCAGAGCAGACAGCCACCCAACGCAGCCCTGGTTTTCCCTCCTCTCCCACCCAGATCCGCCTGGGCATCTGTGAGGACCTGCGCTCCTGTGTCCAGTGCCAAGCCTGGGGCACCGGGGAGAAGAAGGGGCGCATGTGTGAGGGGTGCAACTTCAAGATCAAGATGGTGGATGAGCTGAAGCAAGGTGTGAGGCGACGCTGAGGACGGGGGCGCTAAGAACCCAGGCAGAGGGCATCTGATGGGGCAGCGGGTGCCACTCATTGCAGCAGGACTGTAGAGCTGGGCAGAGGGCTTATAATCCAGGCTGAGATCATGGCAGGCCAGAAAAAGGGGTTCCAGGCCTGGGAGAGGTTACAGAACCCAGACTGGGGTCACAGACCCGGGCCCGGGCACACGCTCTGGCCAGGACACAGGGACCGAGCCAGGAGGCCCAGCTGAGGAGGGACTGAAGAGTCTGGGGAGGGGGCACCTGGCTCGGCAGTGGGCAGATAGCCGGGGAGGGATATGAACACAGTAGGGGCACATAATGGGGCCTTGAGGGCACACAGCCTTCTCTCCTCTAGGTCAGATAAACATTCTAGAAGCCAAGTTCCTGAGTGTCACCTGGGATGGGGCGGAGGGGGGCACAGAGGTGCAGCCTTTGATGCCCCTGGGCAGGGACAGGGAAGCTTCCCACCACTCCCTGGTCCTGTGCCAGGTACTCGTGTCCACCCCCAGAGAGGCACCTGTGGGCCCCAGAGTAGGGGACAGCTCCCAGGCGCAGGGCGCCCTGCTGACAGTGTGTGGGTGCAGGAGACCAGGTGCTGGAGCACTGCTCCTTCCGGGATGAGGACGATGACTGCACATACAGCTACACGGTGGAGGGCGACGGCACCCCTGGACCCAACAGCACTGTCCTGGTGCACAAGAAGAAGGGTGAGCCGACGGCCGGGCTGGGTGGGCAGCCTGGCAGACCCTGGTGGGGGCGGGCATCGCCTCCCTCCTCTTCTCCCTCCCCTTCCTCCACAGACTGCCCGCCCAGCTCCTTCTGGTGGCTCATCCCTCTGCTTATCTTCCTCCTGCTGCT
>PJEM01015788.1:0-29093 GCA_004023845.1 Helogale parvula | reverse complement strand
GCTCCCGCCCTCGGCCCTCGATTTCGAAGGCATTGGCCGCGCCGCTGGGTGATCCCTCCGGGCTCAAGTTGCAAGGGGGCGGGCCCGGCCGGAGGTGGAGTCTCCCGCCAATTGAAGCCTCGGCTATAAATCGAGCTCCCCGGCACGGCCGAGGCCCAGATGCCGCGCCAGGCCGCCCCGCGGTGGGTGCTGGGGGAAGGCGGCGGGCCCCAGGGGGCCGCGGGGGCTGCGGCCACCATGCTCCGCTCCCTGCTGCTTCACGCCCTGCGGCTCTGCGCCCAGACGGCCTCGTGCCTCGTGCTCTTCCCGCGTTTCCTAGGCACGGCCTTCGTGCTCTGGCTCCTCGACTTCCTGTGCATCCGCAAGCATTTCCTGGGCCGCCGCCGCCGGGGGCAGCCCGAGCCCGCGGCGGAGCTGGACAGCGACGGCGAGGAGGTGCCCCCCGACGACCCGCCCGTCTGCGTGTCCGACGACAACCGCCTGTGCACCCTGGCGTCGCTGAAGGCCGTGTGGCACGGCCAGAAGTTGGATTTCTTCAAGCAGGCGCACGAGGGCGGCCCAGCGCCCAACTCGGAGGTGGTGCTGCCCAGCGGCTTCCGCAACCAGCGCATCCTTGACTACGCGCGGGGAAGCCGCCCGCTGGTTCTCAATTTCGGCAGCTGCACCTGACCACCGTTCATGGCGCGCATGAGCGCCTTCCAGCGCCTGGTCACCAAGTACGAGCGCGACGTGGACTTCCTCATCATCTACATCGAGGAGGCTCACCCCTCGGACGGCTGGGTCACCACCGACTCCCCCTACAGCATCCCGCAGCACCGAAGCCTGGAGGACCGGGTGAGCGCCGCGCAGGTGCTGCAGCGAGGGGCGCCCAGCTGCTCCCTCGTCCTGGACACCATGGCCAACTCCAGCAGCTCGGCCTACGGGGCCTACTTCGAGCGCCTCTACGTGGTCCAGAACGGCACCATCATGTACCAGGGCGGCCGCGGCCCCGACGGCTACCAGGTGTCCGAGCTGCGCACCTGGCTGGAGCGCTACGATGAGCAGCTGCACGGCGCTCGGCCGCGGCGAGTGTAAACCATCAGTGGGCAGTTGACTGAACTTGGCGGGCGGTGCCTTCGAGCCTTCGAAGCCCACGTGCAAACGCACCAAACCGAGTCACGTTTGCCGAGGGCCCAGCGACACAGACGTGCAGAGCCTCGGATCCGGCTGAGCTGTGCCCTCGGCCCAGCCACCGGAAAGTCCTCCCCCGCCTCCCCCGGACTGTGCTGCTGTGACAGCCCCTCACCTGTACCTGCCTGGCTGGCTCCGAATCCCCCTCTGAGTGCGGATGTGGCCCCACCCCCACCCCACTCGTCCCTCGGAGGCCCCTCCCTCTCCCGCCCCCTCCCCAGAGATAAGAGCCTGCGTGCCTTCAGCCCGGAGCAGAGCCCCGCCCACGGAGACTCTGGCCCCGCCCCCGCCCCCGACGCCCCCGCTGGGTTCCAGCAGCCCCGGCTGCTGCCCTCCTTGCCTGGCACCCAACACCTGTCGCTCCCAGGGAGGGGATGCCCTGCTGCTGTTGTGTCTATTTCTTGTCCCCGGGCTGGGGGCAGGGGCTTGCGATGGGGAAGGGGAAGGGTGGGCAGGGTTGTTTCCCCCCCTTATTTTGGGTGCTCACGAGCCCCACTGCTGATGACGAGCTGTCTCTAACTGGTCTCGACCACGAGCTGGTTCTGAACCGCAGGGGGCCTGCAGCAGCGCCTAAAACGAGCGAGGGAAAGTCCACCATAAAGGGGGTGTTGGGGACCGGTTTGGGGACCAGAGGAAGCCAGCTTGAGAGGCACTGGCGAGGTCCACAGCGCCCCAGGGAGAGGGAAGAGGCTAGGCTCCTGGGGAACGGGGTGTGGGTGGGGGCGTCCAGGGCAAGACAGACGAGGGGCGAGCCTAGAGGCCCGAGGGAGGGGCCTCCTAAGTAGACGGAGCTGCTGACTGTGGGACCAGGAGGTGGGAGGCCCCTGATTCCAAGGCCATTTGTGTGATTTGCCGGAAATACTCCCTGTATATAAACTTCTTTTACGCTACAGTAATAAAAGCTTGGAGGAAACTGCTTTCGGGTTGCCTTTGGTCCCTTTTTTCCTCGCCTCTGACTAGCGACAGGAATTAAACACAGATCTCCCCCTCGCGTCCCCATAGTGACCCCGGGGGGCAGGGTGGCTGCAAGGAGCCGACGCTGGCAGGGGCGCGGGAGGGCAAGGATAAGACAAGGGGTCTGCGGCGGTGCCCAGGGGTGCACGCACGCACGCACACACCCACGGTGGGGAACGTGGGGTCTGGCGAAAAACCGAGAAGCGGAGCGGGGCGGGGTCCTGGAGGGAGGCGGGAGAGGCAAACGGGTCCTTATTTGCCACCGCGGGCGCGCGCGCGCGCGCACGAGCACAGCATCCCGTCTAACTTCCCCGAGCGCCCGACGGTGTGGGGGAGGGGGCGGTGCGGAGGACAAAGGGGGTTAGGGACCAGGCAGGACTTCGCTCCTGGCCGCCTTGGGCGCCTCTGCACACCTGGCTCCACCCGAGCCCCCCTCCGGCACCCACTGCCGTCTCCCCCTCCCCTCCGATCCCCGCCGGGCTGCCGGGGGCCGCGGGAGGTGCTACTAGCAAAGCGTAGGTTGGTGGTGGGAGGGAGCACGGGGGAGGGACGGTGGGCGTGCAACGCCATCACACCGGCAGCAGCACCTACTGCGGGGCGGGAGGGGCGCGGGGTGCGCCCCCCGCCCGGGCATCCCCTCCCGCCCCTCCTCCGCTTCCCCAAGTTCCAGCCGGACCTCAGCGCCACCGCCACCCCGCGACGCGCGCGCTCCGGGCTGGGAGGTGGGGAAGGGGAGCGAGATGCAGGAGCCGAGAGACCGGAAAGAGGAGGGTGGCGGTTGCCTGAATGGGGGCCAGTGGGGAGGGGGCCGCGGCCTTCGGCACAGATCCCTGTCCGCAGTCAAGGCCAGGCGCTCCGGCCCAGTCCCGGCCCTCACCCTGTCCCGGCCGCTCCCCGGAGGAGGGCGACGCGGGGAGCACGGGATTCGCGCGGCTCCCGCCTCCCTCTGCTAGCGACACCTGGAACTGGGCGGGGGGCGCGGGGCGGATCAGGAGGCCGGGACCGTCCGGGTCGCAGGACGGGAAGGAGGGAGCGTCACCGAGCGCCTGAGCGCCAGAGGCGCCCGCGGGAGACAGGGGTCTGCACGGGCGTGGGCGGGGGGTGCAGCCTGCGGGATGCAAGACGGACGCCCCCGCTCCACCCACGCGGCCTCCGATCCCGCCCCAGCCCCCACGCTGCTCCTCTGTGAAAAGTTTTTGGAACTGACACCCTGAGCTGGGTTGGGTGTTCTTTGTCTTTTGTACGGTTTTTTTTTTTTTTGCTTTAAAACTATTTAAATTGAAAAAAATAACTTTTAAGGGAAAAATTGGCGCAGATGGTATTTCTGCATCTCCTCCCCTCCCCCTCCTCCCGCGCGCTTCTTCTCACCCCAAAACCCCCAGGAAGAATCCGGAGCAAGCCCGCAGGGACGCGGCCGGGCGCCGCTGAAGGACTGCCCAGAGCTCCGGCCCCGCGCTGGCCCGGGTGGGGGGTTCAGTGGCCTGCAGGCAGCGGAGGGCGGCCCGGGACCGCGGGGCCACGCCCGGTCCTGGCCCGCCGCTTGGGGGTCTAGCTGGGTGCGCTGTGCGCCCCCCTCGCCGGTGCTGCCTGCGCCCCGCGGGCCTCCGCTGGCTTCCGGGCCCCAAAATTCCCAGCGCTGGGAGCTCGGACCTGCCCACGCGGCCGGCTGGCTCCCAGCTCCGGGTGGGGTGCGGGGTCCGGCACCCCTGCCCCCTGCTTTTCTTCTTTCTCTTCTCCCTCCCACTCTGCCTCCCCTTCATCTTCCCCTTCTCCTTTCCTCTTCCCTCGCTTCTTTTCCTTTCTTCTTTTCTTCTCTCTCTTCCTTTAAAATCTCTCCTTCTTATAAAATAGTGCGAGCTCACGGAGGACGCACAGAACAATCCGGAGAAAATAAAATCAACTCAAGGTACCCTCAGGGTGTGAGCACTTTGAAACACGCCTCTGGCTGCCCCTCCTCCACCCCTGTTGTAAATATGTATTTTAATAACAAGAGAGGGATTATCCCTTCCTCGCCTGACATTAATTTTGGACTCCTGGTACCCCTCTTTCCATGCACCTCTCTTTCCCTGTCAATAAATAAGTCTAGAATGGCAGCACTGCCACAGCATCAGATGGACAGGCAGGGATGGCTCCAGGGCCCCTTGTGTGTGAGGGATGTCTCATTATTATAAATACAAATGGGGGCGAGCAGCGCGTGCACGCAGCGGCACGCCCCGCGCCACTTCACCCCACTAGCGCATTCCTTACAGAGAGACTGCTGGGTCAAAACACATGCACATCTCTAAAGAGGTCTGGTTTGCCATATTTTGCTAAACTGCCTTCCAGAAAGTCTACTTGATTTTATTGTTTTGTGTCTTCCCAGTGCTCTTCTCTATTTTTAAGTAAAACATATGAAGATAATACATAAAGCCATTCTCAGTATTAAATTTTAAATAGAGAAAGGAGGTAGAGCAGAGAGAGTCAAGTCTCACTTACTTAGAGCAGGATGTTTCAAACTGTGCGTCAGGACCCAGCCCCAGGTCATGAAATCCACTTAGCAGATCAAGTCAAGCCTTTTAAAGAACTGAAGTCGAATAAATACAGTGTAACTACCAGCAAGCATTTCACCCAGGGTAACAGCAGTGTCTGAAACTCTGTTTCAAGGGAAGCTAATGTGAAATGTGTTTTTCCTGGAGGAGGGATCAGAAGCTTTTGGAAATGTTTGAAAGCCAACAACTCAAGGTTCCCATCCATGCCTCGTCAGGGATAGCGCCTCTGAACTGCTGGACGTGATTCCTTCCAGACTCTCCTTCGCCTACTGACAACCGCTATGAACACATTCCCAGATACGGGTTCCATAATCTGGCTCACGATGCGCGGTGTTTGATGGCCGCCCCCACCACCCCCACACACCTTTCTCCTGCCAGTGCCTCCCCAGCGCCCTTCACCCACCCGTACATCTCGCCCGAGCAGCTCTGTGCCTGCGTCTAACGTGTGCCAGATCCATGGATATTTGAGCCCCCACCACCACCTCACTCCTGGGCAGCAGGGGGGAGCGGCCATTGTTCCTGTTGTTACTGTCACCCTCATCCTCGATGCTTAGGGTTTCTGAGGTCCGCAGTCCGCTTAGCAACCTGTTGCAGGGAGCGGGAGGAGGGGCCTTGAAAGAGGTCCTGGAGAAGGTCTCACTGGCCCCTGGAAGGCACAGGCGCCTCACCCAGGAGGACGCGGAAGGAAGGGCATCGTTGGTGCAGAAGCCGAGGAGGCCAGAAGGGGTCCATAGTGTTCAGGAAGCAAGAAGCCCCCAGGGCGGCTGCAAAGCGGAGGACGGGGGGAGGGGCAGCGAAGAGTGTTGTGGGCACCTTGGGAGCCTCCAGTTTGGGGTCTCTGTGGAGCCTCAGGGATGTGAGCCTCGGACAAGAAGGCAGGGGGCTCAGAGGGAGAGGGGGAGGGGCGGCGGATGCCTGGGGATGGGGGACGGGCCCACCATCCAGTCCATCCGCCACTGACGGAGGACAGGGCACTTTCGAGAGTCAGGCTGGCATCTGCCTTTGACCTTTGAGCTATCTTCTAGGCACCTACCTGAAGGAGATGAACTATGGGGCACAGAGCGAGGGAGGTACCCAGAGCACCATGGCCTCCGCCTTAGACTCCGTAGATACCCCTCTGCAGAAAAGTGATGTCCCGCACCCTGGGGCCACCCACACGTGAAATAGTAAGAAGTGACCGCCGAGTATTTGCTCTAGGGGCCAGGCACCGTGGAAGTGCTGTATTGGGATTCTTCCATTTGATCATCCTAACGTCCCTCTTATGAATATAATTATTAGCCCCATTTCATTGATGAACACACTGAGGCCTGGCATGGTTGGAGTCGGCCGGGCCGAGTGGACTGGACTGCATCCTCCTCCAAAGCTCCTGTATCGAAGCCTTTAGTCGCTCAGAATGTGACCTTATTTGGAGACAGGATCTTTAAAGAGGTGCTTAGGTTAGGATGAGGTCGTTGGGGGGGCCTTGATCCGGCATGACTGGTGTCCTTCAGAGAAGAGATTAGGACGCGGCCACACTGAGGGACGGCACGTGGAGAAGAAGGTGGCCATCTACATGCCAAAGAGAGGGGCCTCGGGAGAGACTCGGTCCACGGACACCTAGATCTCCAATTAGCAGCTTCCGGAACCGCAAGGAAGTAGGTCACTGCTGTTTAAGCCCGCGGTCGGTGGTACGTCGATACAGCAGCTCTAGCAAACAGACAAGGTCACAGACTAGAAAGTGGCCTCGACCACGGGCCTCCCTGACCCTCGGGCGGGGGGTTCACATCAGGCTGCACGGCGTCCCTGGCCGCAGCCGGAACGAATCAGGGCCCTCGAGATTTCCCCGGCGCAGTCCCGTCCCTCCCTCTGCGGCGACATGAAAACCCAGCTCCCAGGACGGGGGGCAGCGAATGTGTGTGATCTTTTTTGATATCTGCAAAGACACACACACACACAGGCAGCTCTAGAAAAATCTATCCCGAGGAATCCGCAGTAGCTGTCTTTGTGTGGGTGGGATTATGAGTGTTTTCTTACTTTCTTCTTGTTGCTTGTCCATAGCCTGTGATTTTTCTGTAGTGAATGTGTATTGCTCTTATGGCAGAAAAATAAAACTAAAAACAGCAAAAAGAGTGGCCGTGGCAAGTGGAGACCTAGAGGCGGGGAGGCCAGGGCAGCCATGTCCGGGGATGGGGGTGCAAGCGATGGGAGCGGAGCTGACATGGAGACATCTGGAAGGGGCGGGGGGGGGGGGCAGGGCTGCTGAGCAAAACACAAGACACCTGATTAAATTTGAATTTCAGGTAAACAACAAGTAATTTTTAGTGTAAGTATGTCCCAAACGTTGCATGAGATATACTTACCAAAAAAAATTTTTTATTCATTGTTTCTCTGAAATTCAGATTTAATTGGACACCCTGGGTCATTGGTTGTTTGTTTTGAATCTGACAGTCCTGGGGCGCCTAAGCGGCTCAGTCTGTTAAGCGGCCAACTTCGACTCAGGTCACGATTTCACAGCTTATGAGTTCGAGCCCCACCTGGGACTCTGTGCTGACATCTCGGAGCCGAGAGCTGCTTCCGATTCTGTGTCTGCCTCTCTCTCTGCCCCTCCCCTGCCCACACTGTCTCTCTCTCAAAAATAAATATTAAATCTGGCAGTCCTGAGCACGGATGGGGGGTGGCAAAGGTGAATATAGTGCCTGCCTTTCTGTTCCGTCTTCCCCTGTGGCCAGAGGCCCCTACCTGGAGCCAAGGCGGGTATGAATGACCACCAGCCCGACCGGCTGACGATCGCAGGGCCCGGTGCAAAATGAAGACGCAGGGCCCTTGTTCAACAGGAGGGAAGTGCTATAAATGTACAAAATACACACGTCTTTCCTTTCTTTCATGGTACCTCCACTTGCCACAGTGTTTCTTTCCTATTTAATGGCTTTATACATAAAGAAACGTTAACACTTTAAATTCTGTACTAGTCTGCGTTCTCCAGAGACACAGAGCCCGTAGGACAGAGAGAGAGCTTTACTTCAAGGCGTCGGCTGACGCAGGTATGGGAGCTGAGAAGTCTAGGATTTGCAGTCGGCATCCGGAGAGTCAGAGGAGCCATGGATGGAAGTTTCAGTCCAAGCGCAAAGGCCTGAGACCCAGGAGCGCCAACCGCGTCAGGCACAGTCTGGTTCTGAGTCTGGCCAGACAAATGGTCCAGCCCCACTGCGGCCAGACACAAAGAGCAAACCCTCCCTCCCTGACACGTTGTTCTACCCAGGCCTTCGACAGATGAGACAAGGCCCACCCGCATCAGGCAGGGCAATCTGCTTCACCAGGCAAACATTCATCTCATCTCGAGACCCCCTCACAGACACACCCAGAATACTGTTTGGCCAAATGTCTGGGCACCCCATGGCCCAGTCAGGCTGACAGAAAATTAGCCACCGCAAGTCAGTAGCGTTCACCTTTCCAGTTTGCAGGTAAAGAGCGCCGAAGCCGGGCGTGGAACTGCTGCCTCACGGCTTTCATTCATGGCTCACACCTGCACCTGTGCCTCCCACCCTCCCGGGGCGGTGAGGGTGCCACACGGAGTTCATTCGACGGTGCCTCTAGTTCACTTCCTGGCACTTGCCCACGTCCCCCATGTTCTCGACAGCCCATTTGCTGGTGAGAAAAGAGGCACCGCAAGAGAAGGAGCCATGGGGCGCCCCGTTTTTCCCTTCCCACCACGCCAGCCCTTCAGGAGCATGTGGCTGAGCCTTCCACACCCATGCACCTGAATCGTCTCACGGAACCCCCACCCTCCCTCCTCCTCCGCTCACACGGATCCTCCAGTGTCCCGGCCAACCTCCCTTCTGAAACGCCACACAAAGACAAAAATTCTCCAGTTTCAAGACCGTGACAGCAGAGCATGAGATCCAGTGTGGGGGCCTTCAGGCGTCAGCCTGACGCCGGCCCAGGATGCACACCCAGGAAGCCTCCCCGGCCGTCGGTCCAGACCTGCACGCAGCAGGTGCGCATCTGGAGTGGGGTCAGCTCCTCCCGGCCACAGACTGGCTGCTCCCACGTCTCCTGGGAGGAGAGAGAAGCTCAGGGCTGTGAGCTATCATCCCCAGGACACACGCCTTCAGCTTCCAGAGCCGTGCCCTTGGCTCTTCCCTCTGCCCTTGGCTGCCTCTAGTGCCGGCAACCCCGTTTGCTTGCCCCAGCCGGGGGCTGTGAACATGGCAGGTGGGTGCCCATGGTCACAGCGCCCTAGGGCTCTGCTGCCCAGGCACGCTGTGGCCAGAGGCAGAGGCAGGGGATCGGGAGTGGGAGAGGTACCAGGAAGGGGAAGGCATGCGCGACAAGACCAAGGAACAGCCCACTCATGGCTCAGCTGGGGATGCACTGCAGGTGTGTGTTTGTGTGAGCATGTGAGCATGGAAGAGACGTGCATGACTTCACTCTCCAGACCCTCTCTGAGCCCCCAGGACCCACCAGCCTGTGTGAAGCACCAGGAAGAACTGACCCCGCCCTAACAGCGCCACTGGGCTCATTGGAGAGAGAAATCAACAATGCAGAAAACGCAGGATTTGGGTTACCCAAGGGAGGGCTTCCTGGAGGAGGCATACCATGAAAGATTGCAAGCTCAAGTGGGAAGAGCCGCAGGGATGGAAAAAATGATGTGTGCAGAGCCTTGGCAGCAAGAAAGAACATCTTGGCACATCTGGGCAACAGCAGTCAAGACCTTGAGGCCCAGGAGGGGTGAGGCAGGGATGGGAGGGGAGGCTAGACGGTCCTATGTGGAGTTGACGCTTTATCTTGAAGGCCCTGCAGAGAAGGAGGAAAGTGGCACTGGGTGAGCAGAGAGGGTGGGAGACAAGCCTCAGTCCAGGGCAGCTGTCCCTAGTGGTAACTTGATCACCTGAAGCAGGATGCCAGGCCCCAGCCCTGGCCTGGCCGCAGCCCTGCACTTGCTGGGCCTGAGCTTCCCCGCCTCCCCCCAGCCCTGCCCTCAGGATGGCTGGGCCCAACCCCACTGCTCTGGGGCTGCCCAAGCTCCCTGAATCCCCATGAGCCCTTTCCCAGAGAAAGCACTCAGGCTCTCTCCGCCCCGCCCCCACTGTGTTGGCACCCCATCCCACACAGCAGTCTGGAGTGGGGGCCCACCTCCTCCACGGACACGGCGGAACCTGAAATGTCTAGTGATTGTTATTATTGTTACATAACATTAAATAAATGTTATTATTTACTTCTGAGAGAGAGACAGAGTGTGAGTGGGGGAGGGGCAGAGAGACAGGGAGACACAGAATCCGAAGCAGCCCCAGGCTCCAAACTGTCAGCTCGAACCCACGAACCGTGAGATCATGACCTGAGCGAAGTCAGATGCTTAACCGCCTGAGCCCGGGCAGAGCACCATCTAACGTGCCACGCCCTGGGGTTCCAGAAACGTCCTGTCGGGTGCAGGCATGTGCATACTGGTGTCCTCCCCAGCCTGGCCCGCGGACCCAGCAGGTGCCACACAAGACCGGGAGGGCCCTGGGGTTCATCCCCGCACCCACGCGGAAGAATCGGGAGACTCACTGTGCGTCCATTCTGTGCTTTGACTGATATTTATTCCAGGCCCGAGATGAGCCCGCCGCCACCCCTGCCCCACAGGGACAGACCCGGCAGCGACCTGCTCAGATGGAGGGCACACGCAGGGGGGCAGGGGCGGGGGGAGGGGAACAACACTGATAAAGAGACAAGATTCAGAGGCAATAATCAACACAGCAGCTTTGAACAGTAAAAAATGGTGTGAAGAAAAATAAGGTGCGTGTCTCACTCATCCCGAGGGTCACCCCAAAACCTAGTGGCTTAAAAACAATAACGTCCAACGTCCTCGCATCCTCACCGTGGCTCGCGGTTCTGGAGGCTGACCGGCTCCGCTCGGGGCTCTCACCCCCTGTCTCTGGGGCGGATGCCGCCGCGTGGGGGCTGGGGCGGGGGCGGGGCACTGGCTGGATATCTGTATGGGGTCCCTCCGTGTGATCTGGGCCTCGTCACACTAGTCAGCTGCGCCTCAGGACAGGACAGAAGTGCGCGGCGTTTTTACGACTTGGGACGTTACAGTGCATCACTCCGCAAACTGTTTGTCCAGGTGTTCACGGAGTCTGTCTGCCTGCGGGACAGAGGGGACACGCACCCCCACCATTCGGCAGAGGATATGCCAAAGTCCCATAAGGGGACACTCCATCCATCGTGCTGTCTTCGGAAAACACATTCCATCACGACCAGGGGAAGGGAATGGAGTCATTTAATAAAATGATAATTAAAAAAAGCAAAGGAATGGCCCAGGACAGCCAAATAGACCGCAGGACAGAGCAGAAAGCCCAGAGAGCCATCCGTGCCCGTGGGAACACCGTATATAATGACGGGGTGTCATCAATCCATGGGCGCAGGGCCAGCGAGGAACAACACATTGTATCTCTGTCGCACACAAGACACAAAGTGCCGAGGGGACAAAGACTTGAATGTGGGATGTAAACTGTTACAACTTTTAGAACAATGTGTAAAAAAGGATCTCTATGCCACAGAGAGATACCACCTCAAACCCCTTAGGATGGCTCCTAAAAAAAAACGTTGAAAATGCCAAGCGCTGGCCATAGAGAGGATGCGGAGAAATGAGAGCCCTCGTGCGCTGGGTGGGGAAGTAAAATCGGGCCAACACTGTGGAAAATAGTACGGCGGCTCCTCAAAAAATTGAATGTCGATTTTGATCCACCAATTCCACTTCCGGGTACATACTCAGAAAACCTGAAAGCAGGGTCTTAAATACACGTTTTCAGACCCACGTCCACGGCAGCACCAGCAGAGCCAAAATGCAGAAGCAATCCCAGTGTCCGTGGATAAGTAAACGGAAAAACAGAATGCGGACCATACGCACCTTGAAATATCACTCAGCTGTAAAACAGGGAAGTTCTGGGGTGCCTCTTTGGCTTAGTTGGTTGAGCTTCTGACTCTTGATTTCAGCTCAAGTCATGATCTCACGATTTGTGAGATGGAGCCCCGCATCGGGCTCTGGTTGACAGCATGGAGCCTGCTGGGATTCTTTCTCCCTCTCTCTCTGCACCCCTACCCCGAATAAATAAATAAGTAAACACTTAGAGCAAAAAAGAAGGAAGGAGGAGGCAGGCATGGGGAGTTCGTGTTTAAATGGGGACCGAGTCTTGGCGCAGGGAGGCGAAGAGGTTCTGGGGATGGATAGTAGTGATGGACCCACAATACTGTGAATGTGATTAATGCCACGAATTATTCACTTTACAATGGTTAAGACGGTAAATTTAATGCCATATGTATTTTACCGCAATTAAAATGTATATACACGCACACACAATTTTTTTTTAAATATCTCTATGTTCTTAGGATGGGGAGATTTCCCTATTTAAAAAAGAGAACATAAAGAACACACTGCTATATGACAAAACTAACATTCTCTCTGTAACCAAAGATGCATTAAACGGTTGAGGCTCACGCTGGGGTTCCCCATGTCCCTCCAGGCCCATCGGCACTCACAGCGATGGCTCCCACCAGCGGATCCGGGCCCTCCCTCCGAGAGCTCCCGTCCATGGGCACCGCGGGCCGGGCTTGGCTGGTGGGAGGGCGAGCAGGAGCCTGGGGACGGGAGGGCCGGAGGGAGGACACTGTTCCCGGACCCCAGGGCAGGGCTGTGGAGGGTGGGTGTGTGTCTCAGACCCCGGTGTTTCTCCGCCCCCCCCCACGCCCTCTTCACCTGGCGACTGTCGGGCCGGCGGGGGGGCTCCGGGTCACAGCCTGGAGTGTCCTCCTTCTGCCCCTCTGCACCCTGGAAAGTAGCCCCCTTACCACTCTTCCCAGATCCCCGAGATGAGGGTGCCGGTTACTTCCCGCGGCACCAGATTGTCACAGAAAGACAATGCCGACCGGAAGCGTGTCTGTTCCACACGAGGCAACAGAGGAACGGCGACGGGGGACTTCCGCGAGCGGGGGAGCCGGACCTGCCTCAAGCGCCCGGAGTGGAGGGCGGCACAGCCACAAACACGGGAAGGCCCCCGCCTCTGTGGGCGCAGAGTCCGTGATCCGAAGTCCCAAGCCCCACGAGTGTCACTCTACGTGGCAAAAGGGACTTTGCAGATGTGGTGACACTGAAGACCCCGAGATGGGAGGTGGCCTGTGGGGGGAGGGGGAGTTGATGTCCTCGCAAGGTCCTCGCTGCTGGCCTCGAGGAGGAAGGAGGGGCCCGAGCCAGGAAGCACAGGCAGCCTCCAGAGGCAAAGAGAAAAATAAAAATAAAAGAAAGATTCTCCCCTGGAGCCCCCGGCCCTTCCCCAGTTTGGTTTCAGCCCAGGGAGACCCTGTCCGACCTCCAGGCCCCAGTGCTCCCAGGGCTCAAACCCGTGTCGTTTTCAGCCACTGTGTTGCCGGAGCAAGCAGTTTCCCCTGCAGCCACGCCACGCCCCTTCCCACCTGGGCTGGCGCAGGCACGGGGACCAGGAGTCGCCAGGAGCCCACGACACTCTGCCCTGTCAGGAGGGCAGGACTGACCCGAGGGCAGTCTGGAGAACTGCAAGCCTGGGAGGCTGCCCGTGACTCAGGAGAGCCACCCGAGCCCCATAGCCTGCTGTGGGGGCTGGTGCTCAGAGACGTCCCAAGGACAGGTCCCCTGTGGGCCCCTCCCCCTCTGGCTCTGGGCCAGCCGGTCACCTGCCTGGAACCACCAAAGGGACAGTCTGGGAGCACCTGGGTGGCTCAGTCATTAAGCATCTGACTTCGGCTCAGGTCATGATCTCACCTCGCGTGAGCTTGAGCCCCGCGGCAGGTGAGTGTGAGCCGCACATCAGGGGAGCCCCTGCTGTGGGTGAAGTCGAGCCCCACTTGCAGTGTGCCCCACTTCTTTGTCTCTCCCTCTCTCTGCCCCTAGCTCACTTGCACTTTCTCTCTCTCTTTGAAAAAAAGAAAAGGACAGTGGGCATTTGGGTCCAGGCTGAGAGAGGCCTGGCCACTTCTGCTCTCGTGCTTTAGGGTCAGGGGTGCCTTGTAAGGGGCAGGACACCCCACTGGAAAGGAGGCGAGGCCTGGCCATCTCAGTGTCCCCTGAACCTCCTGCACCAGCCACTACCGGACTGCAGGACAGACCGTCAGCAAGACCAGCAGAAACACTGCCCAGCGAAGCCAGGTCAACGCCCAGAAGCTGAGAAGTAAGAAAACGGTTGCTTTACCGCCTGCTCTGGACGACGCGTTGTGCAGCTTTAGGACAGGAGAACCCTGGCTCTGGGCACCTCCCAGGGCACAGGGAGGTGCCCCCCCCACGTGGCGCGCGGTCACGACCCGCGGGAGGGGTGCAGGCGGGGAGTCACGGGGGAGGGGACCCTCACCAGCTGAAGAATGAACCGGATCTCCACGCACCAGCAGGGTCAAAGTCAGAGACACAGGGTGGATATTCCGCGTGACTCCGTCTGTATGAAGCGCCAGAGGAGGCAAACCCGGAGGCAGAAGGCAGCCTGGTGGCTGCCAGAGCAGGAACACGGGGTGATGGAGGCTAATGGGTTCGGGGCCTCCTGCAGGGGCATGAAAACGTTCCAGAGCCAGACAGAGGGGCTGGCCGTACGACACTCTGAATACGATGAATGCTGCTCACGTGGGACCTTTAATACGGTCGGGGCACCTGGGCGCTCAGCTGTTAGCGTCCAACTCTTGATTTCGGCTCAGGTCAGGATCTCACGGTTCGTGGGTTTGAGCCCCGCGTTGGGCGCTGTGCTGACAGCTCAGAGCCTGGAGCCTGCTTCGGATTCTGTGTCTCCCTCTCTCTCTGCCCCTTCCCTGCCGTCTCTCAAAAATAAACATTTTTAAAAAACAATAAAATGGTGACTTTTTGTTCTGTGAGTTTGCCTCCACAAAAGAAAACGACGTGGAGCGGGAGCAGCAGCGGCCGGAGGATGTGCACAGACCCTGCGCGCGGAAGAGACATTGTGAAAACCGGTGGCCGCACGTGCGCGCAGGCACGAGAAAACACCCCGTACGGGAGCCGGACCTCCAAACAGCGGCTCCTCGGGGGAGGGGGCGGAGCAGCCATATCTCATGCTTATCTCACGCTTACACATCAAGAAGAAACGGTGCTCTGCATTACATGCGAGCGGGGGCCTGGTCACTTTTCTCCCCACTCTTTTGTAGGTTTGAGGCTGAGAACGCAGTGATGCGTGTCCGGGAGCAATATTTCTAGATGTGCCCACTGCCAAGGGACGGCTGGGCTGGGCTCTCAGCCCTCAGCTGCCTTCAGCGTCAGTGTGGTCAGCCCCTTCCTTCCCTGCCTCAGTGTTTCCATCTGTGCTAGGGGCGTGTCGACAGCTTGCTGCTGACCTTCCTACCCAGAACCTGCTAACCCGAGGCCACCAGCCCCGACTGCCTTCCAGGACGGGCTGGGATCCCTGGGAAACCACGGCTCCTGGAGCCCCCCTCGTCCCCACCCTGTCCACCTGCTCTGACCCCCACACAGACTCTCAGCTACAAACACACGCTCTTGGTTTGGCAGACGATCGCACAGGATGCGTCCGTGGGGCAGATTCGAGGGAGCTGGGCCTCTGGTGTGGTGGTCCTTGCTAGGAGGGAAGAAAGACACCCCAAGCTTAACAAGAGTGCCACAGAGTTCGGAGCTAGTCCTTGCCCGGGAGACGACCCCACCGCTGCTCCTACGCAACGCGCCCAGAGGCAAAGCCCGGGGTTCCCACCGCCCGGAAGCTGCAGAGGTGAGATTCCAACCCTGGGCTGCGCAACCGCCAAGCCCAGCTCATTTCCTGTGCAGCCTCCGGGCCACATTCCCCTGGCGGAATCCTTGTCCTGTTAGGAACTGTGTGACCCAGGATGAGTTGCCGCCTCGCTATGCCTCAGTTTCCTCATTTGTACTTAGAATCCTTCTATGTGTAAAATAGATATTTATCTTATTTGTGAAAAAAAAATTATTGTATTTGCAAAAGAAAATAATAATAGGAACAGCTCCCTCACAGGGTTATGGTGCAGATCGATGGGGCTGACAGTTAGGTGCATGTAGCAGCGTGTGGACATTCAGCCCTGGACAGATGTCAAGTGCCACCGGGACTGCCACCCACACGGTTCCCTCCCCTCCGAGTAAATGTCAGTCTCCTCAGTGAGACCCAGCGTGGACAATGCTGCCCGGGTCTCAGAGCCTGCGACGGCAGAAGTGTTTGCCATGGCCAGACACATCTAGAAAATAAATCATTTACAGAAGGGATCTCTTTATCGCCTTTCATTCTTTCAAAGATTGCACAGGCCACTTGAGAAGGAAAAGTAGCCGGCGGGTATCAGCAAATAATTCCGAGAGTTATAAATAGTCTTTGGATGCCGGAGCAGAAGAACGCTTAGAGGGAAATTCATCTAAGCCCCCCCGCCCCCGCCCCATCCTACAGGGGATGCCCCACATCTGGGCTGAGCGACAGGGCCACCCAGCTGCCGGTGGCTGACTCTTTCTCCTCGCCTGTGGAGGCATAAAGCATTTTTCTCTACATTCCAACTGTTTCCATGTCCATCATTTGTCTCTCTTCCCGGAGAAATGTACCACCTGCCAAAAAGCCTGGGGGCTTCTGAGGTTCCCAGACCCTGTGCCCTGCAGCAAGGAGGGGAGGGTCTGAGGAAGTAAGCAAGGGTCCAGAGCACAAGGTCAAGGGTGTGAGGGCGGGCACAAAGCCCCGCCTTAAAGGGTCTGATTGATGTGTTTCGTCCGTGACTGCGCAGCGTTTCCCGGGTGCCCCATGCCCGGCCCGGGGCCCGGTGTTAGCCCCTTCCGTGCCAGGCTGAAGGAGCTAGTGCAGAAGTCTCCCGCAGCCTCGGCGAGCCTAGCCTTGACCTGGAGCCCAGGAAAGCCAGCGCAGGATGCCTACGCCCACAGGACATCCAGGGACCACTTCTCAGAGGCGTGGGAGGACACGGGAAAGCCAGAAACAGGGCAGCGGTGTGTGGGAAGGGGCACCTCTCCGGTGGGGCAGGAGACGGGAGGCATATGTGGGCTGTTCAGAGACCAGACCCTGGAAAGAGGGTCTCTGCTCCCCTCCTTGCAGCCACGTGGCCTGGGTCAAGTGACTTAACCTCTCTGTGCTTTCATGTCTCCTCTGAAAACAGAGGTTGGAAGTGGCACCTGGCTGCTAAGGTGGTGCCCGGCTCGCTACACAGCACGTGCTCAGGGAGGGTGCCCGCCCCCGCCATGGGGGGGCGCCTGCCTCGGCCTCTTACAAGACGCCCCAGCGCCTGCCGGGGGTTTTAGCAGTCCGCATTAGAAGGCTCATTCTGGCCGCAGGTGGGGAAGGCAGGTGAAGGGGTGGGGGCCCGCGCCTGACATCTGTATGGAGGTCAGCAGTCTCTGGAGACGGAGTCAGGGAGAGCCTGAGCGCCAAGAGAAACGAGGGTGGGATTTATAGATCCCCTGAGGACAGAGGTTCCCCGGGCCCCGAGGGGGCCTCCGTCAAAAGCCCCGGAACCACCGCCCCACCTCGGGGGGGGACCCGGCCCCTCCAGCAGCTGACTGCGCTGGGACCTCAGCAGAGGCTTCCGGAGCCAGGGGCTGCCCTGCGTCTCCCCAAACCTGGGCTGGTCCACAGAGGCACCCCAACCTCAGTCCCCAAACAGCCTCCCCCACGGCCTGGGTGGCTTTTGGCTGTGCACTGTGTGGCTTCTTTTTTCCAAGAAGTTCAGAAACAGCTTCTGGCTGCCCATGGTGCAGAGAGAACTCAGATGTGAGTAGATGTGAGACGGGGAGTTCAGAGCTCAGAGGCGGTTTCTCTGCAGCGCAGAGCGGACCCTGCCGAAGAGGTTTGTGAGGACATCGAGGTCCACAGGACTCCGCACACCCACACGGCACCCAGGCTCCCGTGGCTTCTCCCAGCCGCACCCCCAGCCACAGACACGCTCCATGCAGACACACGCAACCACAGACAACACAGACAGGCGTACACACACACACACACACACACACACACGGCCCCAGACTTCATGCTCGGCTTCCTCCGAGGATGAGCAGTCTGGGAACATCCCCTCTAAAGGGGGCACAGGCCACCTCCAGATGCTGGCTCTGTGCAGCCCCAGGGGAACAGGGGGGGGACGGCCACCCCCAGGGCGTGTGATGCTAAGACCCTGGGAACCCTGGGTTACCAGTTACCAATGTGGTAACTCCCCTAGTGTCCTAAGCAAGGAGTCCAACTTCCCATTCCAAATATCTCGCCTGGAATGTCTGCGTACGTGTTTTGATCCTGGACCTCGCAAACACCTCCCCTATTCCAGAACTTACTCCTGAGAAAACTTGTCCCTGGAATTGGGAGCCTGGGTCTGAATGGGCAGGGGGCAAATCTGTTCAGGCTCTGCGCTCTGCCCCCTCCCCCCTCTTCATCTCTCCGCGGACCCCACCTCAAGCGTTCTGGAACAGAGCCCAGGGAGGCTGCTGGGCTCTGAGCTAGCAAACTAGAATTGTCACCTGTCCCTCTTTCAGAGTCACTAGAGCTTGGGGTGCATGAGGGACAGGCCTTCCTCCACTAGAGGCAAAACCAATGCACTTCCTAGAAAGAGCCAGAACCAGGTCTGAAAACCTGTGTCCCAAATCAAGTAGCTTGGCTTAGGAGGCTCCACCCATGTGTCAGACCATCTACATCCACCCACGCACCCACCCACCTGCCGGGTCATCACCCCCAGCCATCCATCTACCCACCTGTCCAGTCACTCCACCACCCATCCATCCATTCACTCACCTGTCCAGTCAGCCCCCAGCTATCCATCCATTCACCCACCTGCCCAGTCAGCCCCCATCCATCCATTCACGCACCTGCCCAGTCAACCCCCAGCCATCCATTCACCCACCTGCCCATTCACCCACCCAATTCAACAATGCAGTTGGCTGCAGCGGGGAAGTGACCTGCGCTCTGGGCTGGGCCCTGGAACTGAAATCCTTAGCAAGACCAGTGTGGTAACTCCCCTTACCCAAGTGCTCAGACGTCACCCAACCTCTTAGTCTCCCCTGAGCTAAAAGATTCCAGAGCCCCGGAGAAGGGTGGGGGGCAGTTCTGTTAGGTCTTCCGACTTGGGCTGTGAAACGCTAGGCCAGTTGTAAGGAAATGGGACTCCCGTCACATAAATATGCCTTACGCATCTTGGAGGCCCCATCTGTGCAGCAAAAACCCCTTCCGGCCCTTCCTCGCCCAGGTTGCCAGGTGGGCGCACGTGCAGCCCCCATTCCCAGCAGAGAAACATTTTTATCACTTCCGGAAATGAGACAGAGCTGTCAAAAGCTCATGAACTCAGCTAGTAAATTATAAAACATGAGTCGCAGCTCTGTTCGGAGCCACAGATACATGACAGCTGGTATCAATTAGAGTGGTTTCTGCCTGGAGTCCCGGCGGCTGACTCCGTGTCAGGTGGGTTTCCTGATGGGGCGGGGCTCCCGCAGGACCGCCCCCCCCCCCCCCCCCCCCCCCCCCCCCCCCCCCCCCCCCCCCCCCCCCCCCCCCCCCCCCCCCCGCTCTGGCCTTCCCCCACTCGGCCACGCCCCTGGCTGGCCACGCCCACGGGGCATGGGCTCCACCTTCCGCGCGCAGCCCCCTGGGTAGAATAGGAGAGGACATTTCCCAGAAGTCCCGGCGTTGCAGGGTCACGTGACTTTCCGGGGCTAACGGCGTTCTGGCGGGTTGAGATGTGGGCTCGATGTGCTTCCCGAAGGGGAGGAGGGTTTGAGGGTCGTCGTCACCGACAGATCAGAGAAATCGAGTTCTCCCCCGTCCCCATAATCTGCCTGCAGTCCACATTTTAACAGAGTCACGGGAAGTGAACTTGGTTTCCGCTTTGCCCAGCACCCGTCCCCTCCTTCAGTAATGAACCCTGTGCCTGCAGGATCGGGACAAGGCCCGTGACCCAGGCTCGGCCTTCCAAACTTGCAGGGGAATTGCCCTGTGGACCCTTCAGAGACCCGTCAGTTTCAGCAGTGATCATAAACTGTGACAAGAATACGGTGGGAAGGCCTTTTTGCGCCCTCTGCGCAGAAAGCCAGGAGAGAGGGAGCCAGGAAGGCAGAAGACAGAGAAACTTAAGTCCCAGTGACAGTGGTTAAGCTCCTGGGTTCAGCTGTTCCTGAAGCCAGAGCTGCCTAATAAACATCAACTTCCCATTTTAGAAAGTTTTGGGCTTTTTTTCATTTGTTTTTGGTTTTGTTTTCTTAAATTGGTCTGAGCTGTGGTTCTGTTGTCTGCACTAGAACATCTTGATACATTAAGACTATGCTTACTCGGTCACTGGACATTTATCGACTACTTGTTGTATGCCAAAGTCTGCCGTTGGGCACTAAGACCATAAATAGACCCACTTTTCCCCGAACAAACAATGATGGCCTCTTCCTCCTCAGGGGGGAAGCGGAGAGCCCTAGCACCCGCCTGCACAGGTGTTCCTGACACCTTCCATACATTTTCTCCCTCACTTGTCCCAGCGGCACTGCCGCACAGCCCCGAGCCCCGCGGGTGTGCTGTCCAGGCATGTAACCCACCGTCAGGCCAGCCTCGCCCGTGTGTAATACTCACCGGTGTCCGTGGATGGCCACAAGGTGCCCAGGACACCAGAGAACTGAGCATTGATGGCAGAGAGAAGGCGGAACCAGAAATGGAAATGAATTTCGAGGGAAAAACTAAGTTGCACAAAATCCGTGATCCTGGGACACCTGGGTGGCTCGTTGGGTGAGTGTCAGACCTCGGCGCAGGTCACTATCTCACAGTTTGAGCCCCGCGCTGGGCTCACTGGTGTCAGCACAGAGCCGGCTTCAGATCCTCTGTCCCCCTCTCTCTGCCCCTCCCTGCTAATGCTCGCTCTTTCTCGCTCTCTCTGCCTCTCAAAAATAAGTAAGACATTTAAAAAAAAAACCCATGATCCAGCGCTCTCTCTCTCTGTACACACACACACACACACACACACACATCTATGTGTGGAGCATGCGGATTCAGAGAAAAAAGACTGAAAGGAAACCCAAGCATTAACCGTGGTTCTCTCTGGTGAGAGGAACAGCAGATAATCTTTATTTCCTTATTTATACTGTCCATATTTTTCAAATTTTCTATTATGGAGCAAGTTGCTTTTTGTTTTTTGAGTGTTTTTTTTATTTTAAGTTTATTTATTTATTTTGATAGAGGGGGAGAGAGTGTACGCACAAGCAGGGGAGGGGCAGGGAAAGAGTGAGAGAGAACCCCAAGCAGGCTCCGTGCTGTCAGCACAGAGCCCAGCTCGGGGCTCGATCTCACGAACCGTGAGATTATGACCTGAGCCGAAACCAAGAGTCAGACCCCTAACCGGCTGAACCACCCAGGCGCCCCTGTTTTTGTTTTTTAATAAATCAAGCAGCAGGGGGCCCACATACGGGACACGTCTTGGGCACCATATGAGAGCTTCCCCGTCACCCCATTCCAGCCGCAGCAGTGGTCACCAGCCCCTCGCAGCCTTGGGTCACCTGCGCCAGGGCTGCCTGGCTCTGCCTCGTTGCTGGAGCCCCTCCCCCGTCTTACTACTCCCACCCTGGGCATTCTCCTGAGAAACACATTCTGCATGATGTGTATCAACCCGAAATGCAGGGCACTTAGCACCCCGTGGGCCACCTCTGGACTGCAGCACGAAGCCAGGAGCTTGCTCCCCCTTGTTTGGGGGGTGCATGATCCTAAGACATCATCGCCGCTTCCTAGAGCACCTCGAGGGCCCAAGCAGCCAGCACCTGAGGTGAGGACTCACCGCCCTCCGGTGTCACCCCCAGCCCCACCGTTAGGCCCCTTTCCAAATAAAGCCATGCACCCGAGCTCTGTCTCAGGCTCTGCTTTGTGGGGAAGGGGCTGTGCTCAAGGCACAGATTGCACCTCCCCACCCTGTGCCGCTGTCACCGAGCTTCCGCCCACTGTGCCCAGGCCACCCCTGGCCCTGGAGGGACTCACACAGACTTCTCTTCAGCTGCAGGCGTCCCTGGAACAAGCTCACCAGGGAAGGGGTCTCCCCATCCTTCAGGAAGTCACCATGTATCCAGATGGTGACGGATCTGCGCTCGCCCGCGCCAAGCTGGGAGCACAGGTGCATGCGGCCCCTGACTGCAGCGGCCACGTCCGCCCAAGGGACAGTGTCTGAGTGGACTCAGAAGGCAACCCGGAGCATCCAGAGCGAAGGCCTGAGGGCAGAGGAGGGCAGAGGAGGGCAGGGGAGGCCTGGCTGAGCCCTATGCTAGGGAACCACAGCCTCGGGACCTGGGGGGCAGGGGAGGGGGTAGGAGGGAGGAGCCAAGGTGATGACCTGGAGACCCGGGCCAATGCAGGGACGTCAGAATCCTGGTCTCATGAGCTCAGAATCAGGCCTGGAGGAGCTGGAGGCAGGAGGCAGCGGTCAGTGGAGTTCCAAAGAATCCCTGGGATTTTCCAGACCGCGGGCCGGGTGGGTGCTGGGCTCAGTAATGTGGCTGCTTAGGTAATGGGGATTTGCTGTTTTCCAAGCACACTCACACGATAAATGCTGCTAGAAGGGCTGTGCACGTGGCCGACTGGCCCTCTGCTGGGGCCGAAGGCCCTGGAGGCTCCCGCGGCCTCCCGGGGCTGCTGTGGACGCCCGCTGTCCCCGCGCGGCGGGCCGTACGGAGAACCCGCGTGCGCCGCCGGGACCTTGTTGGCTGCGATGCTCGCTTAGGTTCAGATGAATGTTCCAGCTCCGAGGGGGCACGGACGGGGTCTGGACACAGTGTTGCTGCCAGATGGTTCGAGCCTTGCCAGGTCCGGGGCGGGGGTGGCAGCCACGTCAGCGGCGAGCCAAGCCGCTGGGTTAGAGCGCCTTCCCCCTCCCACCCCTACTGCTGTGTAACCTGGGGTCACCCCACCCACCCCGGGCCTCAGCCTGCTCTTCTGTAAAATGGGGGCAGCCATCTGGTAAAAGTCCCTGTCCCTAGGGATGGCTGCGCTGTCAGCAGGACACCCCCGGGTTCTCTGGGGCGCCTGGGCCAGAACCCCTCCCTGCCCCGATACCGCAGGGCTGACTAGGCACTTGTCTGTTTCCCTTCCTTCCTTCCTTCCTTCCCTCCCTCCCTCCCTCCCTCTCTCCTTCCCTCCCTCCCTCTCCTTTCTTCCTTCCCTCTCTCTCTCTCCCCCTCCTGTCATTTTTCTTTCAAACTCAGCTGGAGAAGGCTGAGTTCATCAGTGAGCCCCGTCACAGCACATGGCACTCACTGGTCCGTGCGCAGCCCTTGGCCGACTTCGAGGCCTCTGCTCCCCACCCAGGGCGGCCCTGCCGAGCGCTTCGTGAGCTGCTGTGCGTGCCTGCGCGTGCAGACTGCTTCTCTCTCTGTTTTGTCTGCGCGTCAGTTCAATTTACATAAACAGCTCTGTGTAGTAGCTCACATGCTTCCCTTACTTTTTCCACCCGGCTCGGTGTTGGCAGGATCCATCTGTGTCTATTTGGTTCTATCCACGGGGCGCGTCCCCACCTCTTACCCGCCTGCTCCCGCCCTGGCCGCTACCCCTGCGACGGACATCCTGGTGCTTGCCCCGTGCGCGCTGGCTCCGAGGGCCCCTGGGATATTTCCAGGAGTGGGTCACTGCCCACGGCGGGGGCGCAGGGGCCATGCGCCCGGCCTCCCCACGGAAGGGCTGCCGCAGGCTGCTTGCCCGCAAGGAGGCCAGGGCGGTCGTGCGTCGCACATGCCCGCTACTGCCGGCCTAACCTTGGCAAAAGCGACACGTGCAGTGATAACGAAGGTCATGATTCTACTAGCCAACGTCTCTGGAGACCCTCCTGTGTGCTGGGCAGGTGCACCATCTCATCTAATTGGCCCCAACAGCCTAGAAGACGAGTACTTTCGTATCCCCACTTCAAAGCCAAGAAAATCAAAGTTTGGAAAGGTTAAGGGCCTAGTCCAGGGCTCCCAAGCCTGGCTCCTGTGCCCCCAGGATCCCAAGTCAGAGAAAATGAGGGCACGAGGGCCTGGATAAGAAGGAACTTGCCTGAGGCCACTGGCTGACAAGCCTGGAAGCTAGGACAGCTTCCTATGGCCGCCTGCCTGCCCCCGGGGCCATTCATGGCTTCTCTGAGCACATCACCCAGGCCCCAGAAGGGTCCATTTTAAAGCCTAGAGAAAGCAGTGCTTCACCCCGAGCAGGGAGGCTCTGCAGTGGGGCTGCAGCTGCGTGGCTGGCTCCCGTCTGCCCCTGCGCCCTGCCAAAAGCAGGGGCCTCGCACTGTGCACCCTCTTCGAGCCACAAAGTAAAATGAGAATCGCCTACTTCCCGTGCAAAGAATTGCATCCTTTTTCTCCTTCAAGGGGGAAGCCTGCAGTGCTGGCACCAGCTGTGGGCTGGGAAGTACGTTGACACTTTGCATGCACTTCCTCAGCAGGGTGTCATTTAGCCCCGATTTATGGACCAGGCTGCAGAGATCCAAAGGAGGAGGGTCCTGAGCTTACACAAGGTTGCACGGAAGAGGGGCCAGAACCTGGGGCGGGGTGGATCACGAAGACCCTGGAACCACACCAGCTCACCTTCCCTTCGGGATCCCACCTGTCACTAGAGGAGGCACTGGGGACTGGAGAGAAAGCACTTTGTGCCTAGGGCCCCTCGGCTGTTGGCTGCCAGGGCTCAAGTGAGGGCAGTGACTGACCCTGGGAAGGAGATCGGCCCCAGGTCGACCCCTTCGAGGGCTGCATCGGGGGACGCCGAGGCCAGACCCACCAGCAAGCTGCCAGGCCTCCTTCGGCAAACCCAGTGTGCCACCCCAGAGGTGCCTGTCACCCAGCATCCAGGACTCAGCCCCTGGACACCACTTTCCACACTCTGCAGGGGGACTGGACACTCCCATGGGTCGCCTTTCCGGAGCTGGAACACCAAAGACGAAACCAATTAGGGGTGGGGGTGGGGGTGCTTAAGACAGTGTGAAGCTGAGGTTTGCGCTCTTTCCTGGGGATGGACACCTGGGCAAAGGGATGTGACCGGGATGTGGCTGTGCTGTCTGCAGAGAGAGGACCCCAGGAGCCTGCAGAGGGCCCCAGGAGCCTGTAAGGGGCCCAGGAACCTGTAAGGGGCCCAGCAGCCTGTAAGGGGCTGTGCAGGTAAAGGCTCTGTCCTGTCTCCCAGCCGACTCCCTCTCCTGCCAAACCCACCTCTTCCTCCGTCTTTGCATCGGGTGCCCACCCGGATAGCCACCTTGCATCTTGGCATCTACTCCAGACAAGCCAGCCAGAGACTCTGGGCACCCGGGAGGCCCCATCCCCAGCACCACTTCCCAGCTGGCCGCAGGCCCCCCCCATGCAGGTGTTGAAGCCGCCACCGCAGGGGAGAGTCAGGAGGGCAGTGGCAGGAGGAGGCTCTGGCGTGTGTCATGGATCGTGCATCTGAGACACGTGCGGGACCCAGGAGCCACAAGGATACAGGAATGGTGGCTGTTGCTAGGCACCACGGCGCTCTGTGGAAAGGTGACAAGGGCTGCGGATGAGTGACAGGAGACGGAAAGCCCGTGTGAAAGCCAGAGGGCCTCTCTGAGCCTCTCGTCTCCTGCCAGGGCAGGACAGAGAAAGCCACAGGCCAAGCCCAAGAGGACCCAAGAGTGGCTGAAGTTCAGGCACGACTAGATTGCCTTACCTTACCAAGGCCAGGAAAACAGGGTCCCTAACCTACGGGATGGGGGCACAGGGCCCCAAAGACCCCGCTCCCCAGCGGCTCAAGCCCTTCGGGCCTGGGGGAGCAGCCAGGCATCCCTCCCTAGCAAGAGCTAACAGCCAGACATGCAGGGGGCAACTCAACCCCTCTTCGGGATCTGCCCCCACTCTCCCCCTTGGCCACTAGGGTTAGGGACATGTTGGGCCTGAAAAGGGGGGAGAGGAACTGCCTGCACATCCGGGCATGGCCCAAGGGGGCACACGCAGGACTCCTGTTTGATCGGAGACTGAGACGTGGGGCTGTCTAGGAGGAGTTTGGCGGCCAGGCGGCCCCCGCTGGAGGCGCAGAATTCGCTCCGGCAGTGGCCGGGGAGATGGTGGGACAGCACAGACTCGCTACCAGGAGGCTTCTGGGAGCCTGAGCCCGTGGTGGCCGCTCCGGTCGAAGATGAGATGCCGGCTGCCAAGGCAGACAGTGACAAGGGACTCCGAGGCTTCGGGAGACGGGCACCTGGAAGGGACACGCTGTTGGGCCAGACGCCTGCCGCGTGGTCACGTTGCAGGGAAAGGCCTGGAGGACACATCGTCTACGAGATCTGAAGGGCACAGGCACCACCGAAGCGTCCTCTGGCAGGAAGCCAGGGCTGATGCAGGAGGGGCTGTCACCAAATCCGGCCCCCGGATAGCCATCGGGGTGTAGGACCCAAGCGAGAGCGGCCCTGTGGCGGTACTCGGGCACCAGGAGCCATCACGATGGCTGGCCAGGTTGGAAAGGAGCCGCAGAAGCTGGACCTGCAGAGTCACGACCCGGCGCCCGGAGCAGACGGGCCAAGGACGCTTCTCAGCCAAAGAAGAAGTCAAGTATAGGAAGAAGTCAAGTACAGGTGAGGGAGGTCCCAGCAAGGAAAAGGCGCCATCCCTTGCCTGATTTCTGCTCCCAAGTCAATCCTTAGATGCAGAATTCACTGGCTGAAGAAGTGGCTGGGTCCCAAGGCAGGAGGACCTAACAGTGAGCACACAGAGTAACGCTTCCTCCGGGTTTTCCACCTCGGGGACGCACAGCTGCTCTCCCAGCTAACGATGCAGTGGGGAAGGAGGACCAGACATCCTAGGACTCCTGCAGCCCCAGGAGATTAGCTACCAGAGACACGAGGCGTCATCGTGGTCCCTGCTGCAGCGGGGGCCCGGGAGGCCAGGAGGCAACGGAGTCCTGTCCGAGGTCCTCCTTCCGTGAAGTGTGGAGTCCACGGCCGCACCTGCACGTGATTTCTTTCATCCCCAAACGAATAGACAGAATCGGCAGAGTTACCAGTGGACGCACTTCCGGCCCCGGGTGCTCGGCGTGTGGGCTGAGAACTGTCAGGGAGGCAGCCCACAGGGAAGCCTCTGGAACAAGCCCGTCCTTGGCCAACGGGATAAAGCAGAAGCAACACCACCCCCAGGAAAGGGGGTGACGGAGGTCAGTGCCGCCTTTAAGGAACTAAGGAACCCGGGTGCTGGCGTCCGGGGATTCACCAGTCCGGTCCGTGCAGACCCCTACGGGATCTGGAGGGCGATGCCGACAGCCACGGGCTCCGGGGAGGACCAGTCCGGCCACGGGACCGCCCGCCGGTGCCGCCACCAAAGCAAAGGAACGTGGCCTCCGGGGCGTGGTGTGCAGACGCTGGCCGACAGGTGTGCAGCACGGGGACCGGAAACAGTGCGCACTGACGCCGAACCCACAAGAGCTACGTCTCCAGCGTCCCCGGGGCTACGCTGGTCTCCTGCCCTCCGTCCTTCCACAGACCGAAGAGTCTAGCCCACGCGAAGGCCTCGGTACCTGCCACACTCCGCACCCGGGAGACGCGGGGACCCGGGGACCCGGGGGCTGCCACACCCTTATCTTTACAGGGGTGTAGTGGGCGGGCGCTTTCTGGGCCATCCCCGCAAGGTGGGAGACAGAGGGCTTCGGCTCGCTCCCCCTGCCCCTGCAGAAGGAAGCGGAGTGTCTAACGGGTTCAGAGTCTAGAGGGAGCGCCCTCCACGAGAGGGTCCAGCCCGCAGCCTGCTCTCAGCCGGAGGTCGCATGTCCCGGCCACAGGCGAAGAGCCATGACCTTGGCCCCTGGGACCCAGCAGGCTCGTCGGGGTGGGGATATCCATGGCGGGACGGGCCCCTGGCGTCTGGAGCAATGCCGTGCCCTCTTCCGCAAGGAGTTACACCCTCTGGAGACAACACGTCCTGGGGCGCCGCTGGGCCTCACAGACGCAGGGGGGAGGGGGGCTGAGCACGCGGTACCGAGCGGCCACCGCCCCCTCCCCCGCCCCGTGTGTTCTCTCAGACGCTACAAGTCGTCGGACCACATGGGCCAAAAGCAGCCATCCAGCCTCGCGGGGAGAAGGTGCGCCCGGGACCAAACCACGGCAGGACAGGGCGTACACGCTGCCGGAGCAGGCAGCCTCCCCCCTGCGGCGCCCCCACCGCCCGCTCCGGCCGGCGCCCCCGCGGAGGAGGAAATGCCCGAATGCCATTCACGAAGGGGCAGTTCTGTTCGAGAACGCAAGGCGAAGGCGGATGCCAGCCGCCCCCCCCTTCACCGAAGGCGCCTTGAAATGAGGCAGTCCCCTGTCTGCCGTGGAAGGAGCAGCAGACGGTGGGACGTCCGCCCTGGTGCGTCGTGACAAGCGGCCTGGCCCCTTGGTTAGGGTCTGGAAAGGGAAAAGGACAGGGGAGCTCGGAGACAGGAACTCTAGGCAGAGCCGGGACGCACGTGTGGTGTAGACGGAAGGGCGGCCGCAGCAGGCAGCCAGGGTGAGAGAGGCCCTCTCATAGATCTGCTGCCTCCACAGAGCGTCCGGCATGGCAGCAGAGGAGACGCTTCCTGACCCCCAACATGGCCGCGCCATTCTCACAGGAAACCCGCCACTTGGTGGCGCCGTGGCCGCTCGGGGCAGCTCCATGCTGGCAGGGCCTGTGGTCCAATCTCCTAAGAGTGGACACCTGTTCTGCATCCGCTTTGCCTTTCCCGCCCATCGCTGTCCAACGGGTTAGTGTCCAACCCCGTCGGGGGTCCCACATGACCTCACATCAGCCCAGGGCCGCCGCCGAGTCGCCAGCTGGCTGTGGGGGGAGGGGCGCCTGAGTGGCTCAGTCGGTTAAGAGTCCGACTCTTGGTTTCATCACAGATCATGATCTGAGGGTTCGTGGGTTCGAGCCTCACGTTGGGCTCTGTGCTGACAGCGCAGAGCTTGCTTGGGATTCTGTCTCTCCCTCTCTCTCTGCCCCTCCCCTGCTCACACACTCTCTCAAAATAAATAAACATTTTTTTTTAATTTTTTAAAAAGTTGTGGGAGGGAGGACCCGCTGGCCGTATCACACCTCACACCTTTCGGAAGCTGCTGGCCTGACCGTGTCAGGCTGCCGACAAGAGGGGGCCCTGCAGCCTGGGCTTGGAGACAGGACTCCGTGGGGACGGGGCAGGGGTCACCCTCCGGACACGGCAAACGCACTGTATTCACCTTTCACGTGCCACCTGGGCTGGGTTCACACGGGGAGAAGAAAGAATACTTGTGGGACCAGGTGAACTACGGGGGCGCCTCTTGGTGCCTCCTTGCCCGGTCGTGACCCCAAATGAACAAACAGAACAGCGCTGGCCCTCGGAAGGCATGTTGAGCCCAGGCCTCCAGGAAGGAAGGTCTGAGCCACACCTCCTGAGAAGCCCTGAAGGGGCACCTCTGGCAGCAGGGGGTTGGGAGGGGAGTCGGGAGGGATGACCGTGGCCCTGAGACCCGCTGGGGTGTGCGGGGCTTTCATCTGCCCTGGCACCTCCCTCCTCGAGCATCCCCTCTGGAAGAGCGGCCAGC
>PJEM01015787.1:0-28537 GCA_004023845.1 Helogale parvula | reverse complement strand
ACCACTCCAACCTTGTCTTACAGATATCATGGGTTCGCTGCCTAAGCCAGGAGTGAGGACGCAATAGTTAGGGGGTAGAGCACATGTATGCTATAGAGCGCCATGGACGCATTTTCCCCAGTTGAACGGATGGTTAATGTTTCTTTGGAGATTTCTTTCTTTCTGGAAACAAGAAAGATCATAAAATTGCTCTGATCCTACGAACAGCCCTCCATGTTTAATGGACAAGACATAAGCCAACTGTCTAATTAGGTAAACATGAAAAAAAATGTAGGATCAGCTTTATGTATCCATTATAGTAATTTAAAAAGTTCACAGTTCTTTCAATGTTTGATTTAAGTAGATGCCATGGCCTATTCGTGGATTTTCTTGTCCCTATAACAATGGATGTTCTTACAAATAGAAAGCCACATATGTTCTTGCACATGTGGCTGTAAGTAGTGTAAAAAGCAGTTAGACTGATGAAAGAAAACGTAGAGTTTCTCATTATTGATGACACATCTTGGTCACAAGAAGAGAGTGAAAGGTTATCGGGAGAGTCTCCATAAATCAGCTTCGATGGAGGCAAAGTCTTAGTCTTGATGCTGCCTATTTCATTTCAAAAAGCAAGGTTACCTGTTACTTTTCGAAGGGTAAAGCAAACTAATCATCTCAGTAAAAAAGTGAGTCTCGCCACTCAATGAGACCAAAAGTCAAGTGTATTTGCTCTGAGATGAGCAGTCATAGACAGTTAACTGTTCAAAATATAATAGAGGAGATCATATATTTTACCCACTTTCTGACCAGTGTGGGGTAACAGAGTTCCAGTGGAGGCAGGAAGGAGCAAAGCACATTCCAGTGCCTAGAATAAGACTCTTGTGATTGGAAAGCAAAGAGGGGACAGAAAATGGAAGCTTTTCAGGAGGGAGGATTGTGCTTGGAATGTTCAAGGTTATTCAGGTCACACTCTGGAGCATCGATTAGAATGGATTGGAAGTGGGGTGGATGAGAGAATGTGCATGAATCAGATAGGAGGCTTTCACTGAACCCAGGTGAAAGATGATGGCAGATTAGATGGTGATGTTTGATGCTGACACAGAAGGAAGGTGACACAGAGACGGGGCGTGAACTAGACAGGAACGGGGATGGCTTAGGTACGGGGTAGAGGTTGGTAAAAGATGATTTATTCACTTCTAACTTATGCAACTTTTTGGATGTGGTGTCTTTGAAGAAAAAATGAGTTATTTTCTGTTTTTACATTAGGATACTTAAGAAAGAGAAACAGGTGTAATATGACAAATGCAAAACAGAACAGCAAAACATTACCGTTTTCCTGGACATTTTACTTCTACAAATGCTTCCTAAATGTGATTTTATTTTCTCAGAAACTGCATCATATTTTGTGCTTTTGTTAACAAAATTCATGCCAATGAAATGTATTCTTTGAAATTCATAGTATTTGCAGTTGGGCACTAAAATGTTGTTAGGGTTTCTTTACTTCAGGTATTACTTTTTAAGATACAGCTAACCAATTCACTATTTCATATCAGCTGCAAATGCATTCTTATTACTTCATAAAAATGTTAAATAACATCATTCCTAGGAGTTAATTGCTTTAGATTATCTAAATTTTCTTTCTGTTGGTGTTAATTTTTCTAGTATCATAAAATAAATGATATACAGTTGACTCCTTTAAGAAAAATCTAATTCTCCAGTAGCAATTTATGTGAATGATCTTATATTTAGTTTAGGGTATGTAAGTATGATATGCATAACTATTACAATACTCAACAGATTTTCTTCATTCAGTGTTTTTTCTTCAATTATAAGGCAGTCACTGTTCACTGGGGCCAGTCTGTGTTCATGATTTGTACAATTTTAATATCTACCTCTTCTCTGAAAATGTTTTTGTGATGCTTGTGAATGAATGTATTTCATGAACATTATAAGACCTCTAAGTATATAGTATAGAACTTATGGGGTATCTGTGTGGCTCAGTTGGTGGAGCCTCTGACTTCAGCTCAGGTCATGATCTCACGGTTCATTAATTTGAACCCCACATCAAGCCCACTGCTGTCAGTGCAGAGCCCGTTTCAGGTCTTCTGTCACTCTCTCTGCCTTTCCCCTGCTTGTGCGCTCTCAAAAATAAGTAAACATTTACTATAGAACTTAGCATATTACATAAATATTAATGATTGCAGAAACTAGAGGTCCAAATTATGTCTGTTTATTTAAACGCTGGTATATAGTTTGATATTTTACCCCCCAAATTTTTAAGAAAGCAATTTGACCAATATTTCTAGGTATATCTTTTCATTCACTTAGTATTTATTGACTAACTCATGGTGATTATTGTATAATAAAATCTTGTTTTCTAAATTGTAAACTGATAGAGTTGATATATTAATAATATAGTTGCTTTAAGTAGGGAAAATCAATATATTAAATAGTTTACTGATCTATTAGACTAAGGCTATCTATCTTTTAATATCTAGTTAAATTTAGGTCATATAAAATAAGGATGAAAACATCAACCATCTATGGTTCTGGGCAGATACAACGTTGAAAGTCAAAGGTTATTTATGTTTCAGGAAATGGAGAAGAGACCATCTTAGTAAAATGGTAAGATTACATCCTTCCTAAAATCATTAAAATTCAAGGAATAAATAAGAACTTTACCACAGCCAATCAGAGGATACTGAGGGCCAGTTTAGGATCCTGGAAGGCTGTCCTATGTCATCTTCACTGAAACTTAATATAAAAGAATAAACGTTTTTTGATTTATTGCTGCCATAATTTCTTCACAATACAGACCTATATGATTAGTTTAATTAAGCGATGGAAAAAAAGAAAGAGTAATAGACTTGTAAAAGCTGATCACTTAGTAGTAAATGCTTTTTTTAAAAAAATAAAAATTAATTTATTTAGAGAGAGAGAGAGAGCAGAGGAGAGGAACAGAGGGAGAGAGAGAGAATACCAAGATCTTATGACCCTGATAATCATGACCTGGGCCAAAATCAAGAGTCAGATGCTCAACTGACTGAGTCACCCAGGCACCCCTGATCACTTAGTAGTAAATTCTGATCTAAAGTCGCATTTAATTAATTTTGATGTACTGCCTATTTGGGACTTCTGTAAATAATCATGATATACCCTAATCAACTGAGATACATACATTCTGTCTGTCTGTTTCATATGCCGATGTACACAGTCACAATTCTTACAGACATTCTTTCCCTTCTATATTTCATTTTAATTGCCTTGAGCTCATCAGGTTTTCCTGGGAAAACTACACTCACCACTGCTTTTCTCCTTCCCCAAGCCATGGAAAGAATTTCATAGGTGTCAGCTTAATAAATTAAGATGTTTGAACAAAGCTCTTCTCATAAAGCCAAGTGTTAATCAATGATTGTATCTTAAAACACTTTTCAGTATTCTCCTTTAGCTATTTAGTTGGGAAACAAATGAATCTTTTAACACTGCTTACAAACAGCAATCATTTCCCAGCTCATGTAATTTCCTGTGAAATACAAATAAAAATAACAAAGAAATACTAATAGCTCTCTGTTTCCAAACCTCTTCACCTAAGACAGAAGACTCATCATGAACATTATCTAGCTTTCGGGTTATCGCATGTATCGGTTTTACTAAATGCCTCACTGAGCATCATCTTAGCAGATTTCAACAGCATTTTCCGGCTTGCCTCCTACCCAGCTGGACAGGCAATGCCACCTAATTTAGCTTCTTTTTGGGGAGGGGAACACCCGTGCCCCATATACCAATTTCTCTATTAATCTGATTTTCTTATAGTCAGCCGTGGTGATAGAAAAACCCCCAAAACTCATTACCGTGCAACAGCAAATACTTTTCTTTCACTCATGTCACCTGGTCTTTGTAGGTCAGCTCTTATGTTCCTCTCTGCTTTATTCTTTCCAGGGCACGGGATAAGTAGGCAATTGGTAATGGAGGTTTGCCATTCTCCCAGTGGGAAGAAAGGAGGACTAGCTCATGAACCTTCTTCTTGGATAGGACATAAACCACTTCTTGCATTTTATTTACCAATACCGGTCTCCTAGCCCAATCTCTGCTAATGGGATAGGAAGTATAATTCTTTGACAGAGAGGGACAGTGAATGTCTGGATACAATGAATACTTCAACACAGTGGCCTTTTGTGAGAAAACAGATTAAAAAATAAGTATAGGTAGGGTGATTTGTTAGCAGGTAATTGTAGGAATACAGGGAAGGGATGCTGGTGGCTCAGACGAGGGTAACAGTAAAAGTGAGAAATGGTCAGATTGAAAGTATACTTCCTGCAGAGCAAACATGGTGTTCTAAACAATTGGTTATAGGATGAGAGAGATAAACGATCAAGCTAATGTGAAATACAATGTAATCACTGTCCATTGGGTTTGGAGAAGAAGGGAGGATTGTGTGAGAGATTGAGGAGAGAGCACAGTGAGCACCTGGGCCTCGGATTTTGGGACAATGCTATTGCGAATGGAACAACAATGCACACAATGACTGGCAGTATTAATATTTTTTCTTAATTTTTGTAATCATATATTTTAAATAAAACCAATCAGTGTGCCAGTAGATTTTTCCAGTCACATTCTATTGCAAGGATGCGAGTATTACATATAGTGATGGATTTAACTAGAAATGCAATTTTTGCCAAACTAATATAGCAAAAAAGAGAGAAAGACCCTAAAGACTCGAGCACACAGATGATGAAGTGATAATAATGCCTGACCATGAAGTATAAACAGGATAAGGACAGGGCCAAGTGCCCCAACTGGGTAGGCACAGTAGAAAGCTAATAGAATTAAAAATTCCAGTGTGCTAAAGAAAAATTCATCAAATCTGGGTACCAGCATCAGAGACCTGGATCACATGGAATTGAGCTAATTGGATAATTTGTCCTTGGTTGTTAGTGAGAAGATCTATGATATGATCTATTTTAAAAAATTTTTTGAAGTCTATTTATTTATTTTGAGAAACAGAGAGAGCACGCACGAGTCAGGGAGGGAGAGAGAGAGAGGAAGAGAAAGAATCCCAAGCAGGCTCTGCACAGTCAGCAGAGAACCAGACATGGGGCTCACTCTCAGGAACCCTGAGATCATGACCTGAGCTGAAATCAGAGTTGGATGCTCGACCAACTGATCTTGATACCATATGGTCTTGACTGTAATTAGTAGAAGTAGGATGAAGATAAAGTCATTGAAAGAGGGCACCTCAAGAAATCAGTTGACTTTCCCATGTTCATGGCTTTCCCCATCATGCCCTCATCCACTGCACTCTGACTTGTGACTATTACTTAAATTGCCTTGACCAAAGCAATATTTCCAAATTGTTTAAGTATTCTAAGAAACGCATATGTCACCCTTTTGGCATGAGTGCATGGTGGTTTACATTTTCTTGCCTCTGTTCCATGGCCATGAGAACAGCTCTGGTTTAGCTGGAAAATTTGTGTAGGCTCAGCTACTTATTGGAATGTGAAGGTGCAGGGAAAACAGATGAGTCATTCTCATTCTACACTAGCTGACCATGAACCTATCCCAAAGCCACTGAATCATGTGAAAGAATTAGCCATATCAGTACAGCTGCCTGGCCAATGGGCAGCTAGCTGTCCATGGTCACATGAATGATCCCAGATGAAATTAGAAAAATCACACAATAAAAAATATAAATTAATAAGAAATAAATAGCTTTGTGGTAAAATGCTGACTTTAGATATGTTTAATTATACTGGAATAGCTAACTAAAACATATGTGCATATTAAAATTTCTGAAAACTAAGACAAGCATAGTATTACAGAACATACAGTTGCTAAATTCCTCAAAAATATATGAGTGCATGACAGTAAAATGGGAGGGAAGTGGGGAAAAATCTGGGTGATCATAGGCCATTTGCGTTTTCTAACTGGCTTTACCAGAAGGGACAGTGAATTTCCTTAGGACAAGAAGTAGTTTTGAAGCTTGGGGCAAGCCTATCAGGGAAGTTAGGTTCCAACCTACCAACCTACAGAAATTGAGACATGAGGACACTACCTTCCTTGATGGTCTGTTTCAAAGGGATGGCTCCCAGATCCTTGAGAACAGCATCCCTTGGTTGTGAAACTAGCAAGATTTGCTGTTGCAAAGAATTGCATCACAAAACGAGAGAGGATTCACAATTACAAATTTTCTTGTCTATACTATAGAAATAAGGATACATCATGTCTATACTATAGAAATAAGAAAAATAAAAGAAAAATATTTCTATAAAGGAGATGGAGATGCACTTGTGATTATGTCATCTGGGTTCTGTAAGGGCCAGTGTGAGAGGAGGTCAAGGGGTTTGTAGGCAAGATGCCTGTGTAAAGTCAGTCAGACATTTGGGAAACATTAAGCCCTTTTTGGTCAGTGGGTATTTGTTCTGAGTTGCCTATCTTGGCCCAAATGTTCAAATTAAATCTTTATGTGCTTTGAGGTGAGCTAATGTTTCTATCTTTAGAGAGATAAAATATTTATCACAGGAAGAAGGTATTATGGATGGAAGGTACTCTCTTGGGAACACAAGCTACAAAATCTTTGAAAAGTGAAAAACAAAATGGATAGATGTTTTCTCTACACAAAAAATTAAAAGTTTACAATCAAAATTGAGGAGAGAGAAAGAGACAGAAGCAGAGAGAAAAAGAAAATGTTTCCTGAAGCAAATTGGCATGGGGTGTGTATGTGTCTATCATCACAGTTCAATGCATTAATTAATAATCAATCCCTTTGAATTACTTGTGTTATCACATATATCCTCTAATGATATTTAACGACAACTTCATCCAAATGTGCCTATTTGTTCAATAATTAATTTATTCTTTCCTATTTTTTATATTATTTTTCTCCTCTTCCTCACTCTTTTCATTTGTTTACAGGTCTACTTTTCTCCCTGAAAAAAAATGTTATCTTTGAATGAAAAACAACTGGTGTTGATGGATTGATATTTTCCCATATGCCTTCAAAAATTGTGCTATGGTCTCTGAACTCAAGGGCAAATGATTTTCGACTGTTTTTCTAGGACATCAGTAAAAGTACACTGAGTAATAACCTTCTCTGCATATACCCATATTGTTATGTTTGCTCTTACATCTTAACCCTTAGAGCTCTTAATTATACTCAGACTATTACTCCGTGCCTACAAAATCGAACACTTCACAGTTTCTAACGTGAGTCAGAAATCTGACTTGAGTGTGGAAACAGGCGTCAATGCCAGACATTGGTTGGGCTTCCAAATGGCAAACGGAGTATAAACACCCTAAAACGTGTAACTGTGTCTTGGTGAAAAGTGAGGTCAGGGATCCTAAAAGGACATTTTTAACCAAACATTTAGCACAAAGGGAGTTGAGTACAGGTAATAAACATAAATTCCAAACATGCATAAGGTGTTAGAGATTGTGGGAGTCTGAAGATATAAGGTGCATGTAGTAGAGATTTATCTTAACTTCAGATTTGTAAAAGTATCTCCTAGCTGCTTAGGAACAAAGAGGCAGCAAATAGGATGAGCTAGTTCAGAGAAAAATACTTCAACACCAAAGAGGCCTTGGGAAGAAACTAAGGTCTTATAAAGACACACTAATCGATAATTTCTGGCAAAGATCATACCAAGCTAAAAAGCTAAGTATCACAATAAGCTTCCCTTTCCAAGAAAAAGTAAGCATAGATTTCACGAGCTATAGTCAATGTCACAGAACTTAGAAACTTATTATTAGAACTCAACTTATTTTACTGAGAACTATTGAGGATGAAAGTTGTTTCCATATTTTCATATACAAATTTATTTATTTCAAAAAGAAAGTTTTAATATGAATTAACACATTTCTCGGGGAACAAATATAAATGTAAAAATGTAAAAAAAAATGTAACTATTTTATGTTTCAGAAAACTTCCTGCCCTTCCAAAAAGAAAGATTAAAGTATTTATTTTTACTTTACAAAGCATTGTAGTTTAACAATTATTTTGTTTATAACCCAATATGTGCGATTTTATGAGTTCCCTAATCTGTGACCAAAAACCACGTGTTACAAAACATATCTTTTCTACAGAATCCTTAACCCAGAAATTTTCTTTTCAGTGAAGATAGTGGCTTTTATGTGGTAGATTCCACAAAGGTGCAGTGACGGGAGAAGAGCTAAGGCAAAGCTAACATCAAGACAGTGATAGTTTGTAGACAACAGATGATGATAATTCCTATGTGTATTCACTGGTTTTTGCCCCGGGATGTGAATTAAGATCCTAGACTGTCACTTGTTCTAGCCATGTCTCTATTTAAATTGAATTGAGGGGTGCTTGGGTGGTTAGGTTAGTTAAGTGTCTGACTACTTATTTTGGGTCAGGTCATGATCTCATGATTCATGAGTTTGAGACCTTCATTGGGCTCTGCACTGAATCCCTGCTTGGGATTCTCTCTCTCCCTCTCCTTCCCTCTCTCTGCCTCCTTCTCTGCTCATGCTCCCCCTCTCTCTCTCTCTCAAAATAAATAATAAAAAAACACTTTAATAAAAAATAAGTTCAATTGAATGAAACTGGAAAAATTATACATCTTCATAACAAATGGGTTTGAGTATCACATAAACCAGGGTAAAGAAAGCTGAACAATTATCCACCTGCAGGCCTCAAAAGATAAAAGAATAAACTGAGGGCATAATACAGAAAATAAATAATTTTAGGAAAATAATATGCTGTTGTAAATAAAAATATTGCATTGAGTCCAACAGTTATTTAAATAAACAAAAATACTTCCCATGATTTCGAGTATTTAATATTTACAAAAAATAGAAATTCAACAGCATATAGTTGAGAATGACAAAACACTAGAGGGAAAAAGCATAGATTACCTAGTAAGTTAGAGACATTGGTCTGTGCAAAATGTCTTAAAATCCTATCCCATAATACAATGATTGTTTCTTTTAATAATTAGGAACTATATATTAAATCAATATGTATTACTGTTGTTCCATCTCATCACCAACTGTTATTTGCTTCTGACCGAAGGTTGACTTGTAGATTTACCATATGTGAGTAAATTACCAGGTGAAGTAGCATTTAAGCAAAGAGTATTACTGGAGGTAAATGGAATCGTCACTTCATGATGAAAAGTTAAATTCCTAGAAAAGATACAGCAAATTTAAACTTATATGTCCCTTTTACGTGATATGTTACATTAACATAACCTTTTTAGTAATAATATGATCAAACGCAAAATGGAAATAAAGCTATAGAACTATGAAATGCAAAAATAACACATTTGATATGCTATATATACATATTATATTTAGCCATCTATAAACACTTATGCAATACATCAAAAAGAAATCATTATAGGTTCTTTTTTTAATTTTATAATGTTTATTTATTATTTTGAGAGATAGGAGAGACAGAGTATGAGTAGGGGAGGGGCAGAAAACGAGAGAGACACAGAATCCAAAGCAGGCTTCAGACTCTGGGCTATTAGCAGAGACCCTGACAGGGGGCACCAACCCAGGGACCACGAGATCATGACCTAAGCTGAAGTCAGTTGCTTAACCAATTGAGCCATCCAGGCATCCCTGAAATCATCATAGGTTTCAAAGGATTAGTTTTAAGCACACCAAAGAAACTAGGGATCAATTCAAAAAATATATTAAAAAATACAAGACAGGAAGTTAAGAAGTGAAACCAAAAACAGTTAAAAGAACTATAAACATTACATATTACATATTTAGAACTGAGAAAAATAAATATAAGTATGAAAGATGAAGGCTAAAGCTAAGGCACTATGATGCATACTATATAACATTTGTAATTGCATTGAAAAAATGGCTGAAAATTAGTGAACCAATAAGTTACAGAATTTAGATTAAAAAAATGAATCCAATGAACATATAAGGTAGAATATACCAGGAAAGACTGTAAATTCAAAATATATAAACGATGCCAATGCCATTCCTGCTTAACATACTGATGAGAATGACAAATCTATCATGAGATTTACTAAGGAAAAGAAGGGCGGATATGAACAAGAGCATGAATGAAAATGGGGCGTTGAATCAGATGCTGTCAACAATGAAAAATAACGAGATGCTATACTACTTTATGCCAATAAGTTAAAACTCTTGGAAGAAATGTAAAAAAGAGAAGAAATATAACCTCTCTGCATTTGCTAACAACAGAAACAAAACCCGAAAAACAACCACCCAAAACAAGTGATCCTTTCCCCATTCAAGATCCAGGATCAGTAAATACTCCCTGTAAAGAAAACCCATTAAGAAGGTGATTTTAAAGTCAGCTGTACAACAAGTTTAGAAGAAATTATTCTAGTCACATAGAAATACTCTCTAAAAAGACAAAAAGAATTGCATAAATGAGGCTAGCATATTTTGATGTCAATACGCTGGGAGAAAGGTATGAGAAAGACGAATTGCAGGCCAGTCTTTCTCACAGATACCAATGCAGTACCCATCTGGGCAACAATGTTAATCACATTGGATGTATCTCAGTGAGATGCTGGCTTAAGAGCTGAAAATCAGTTAATACATAATTTACTACATTAAGAGATGAAAGAGAGGAGCGCCCGGGTGGCTCAGTTGGTTGAGCGTCCAGCTTTGGCTCAGGTCATGATATTACGGTTCATGGGTTCGAGCCCCTACATCAGGCTCTGTGCTGACAGCTAGCTCAGAGCCTGGAGCCTGTCTTCGGATTCTGCGTCTCCCTCTCCCTCTGACCCTCCCCTACTCACACTGTCTCTGTGTCTCTCTCTCAAAAATAAATAAAACATTTAAAAAAATAGATGAAAGAGAAGTCAATCTGATTATACGTAAACACAGACATAATACACGATAAGATTAATTTTTATTTAAAAACTTTCTGAGCTATACTGGAATCTAATAATTTATTTAAAAATAAAAGCAAACATTATTATTGTTATCAAGATGTTAAAATCAAGCCTGCCAACATTTTAAACATGTTTCTGGGTATATACATTCAGTGCATTATTATAAGAAAAAGGATTAAATACTATATGGTTAGAAAGCTGAACGCTTCATTATTTACACACAATATGGTTGTTTTTGAAGAAAAACAACCTAACTTGGAGATCAGTAATTAGAATTAGTTGCAGAGTTTTGCAAGTATTATAGACTAAAAAAAGATTTTCTTTACATCTTTTACACTGTAAACCAGTTGATAAAAACATGTTTAAAGTTACTTTTGCAATATCTGTAAGTTAATTAGCCAATTAATATTGAGTATAATTATAAATCAGTGTAACATAGGTAAGTTCTGTCTGGGACAATTACAAAATTATGTTGAAATATGTGACAAAATTAAAAGTCAATTCACACATCTGCCAACTTCATGAATAAAGAGACAAGGAGACACAACACCATATAGATTATCAATATAATATGTTGATATTATATATAACATATCAACTGATCTATAAATTCAACATAAAATCAAAAATTTTGTGGTAAAATTTGACAAAAAATGTACACAACAGAAGAAAGAAAAAAACAACTAATATATATCTGAAAAAGAATAAGGAAAATCTTCCCTGATAGATATCAGTAATAATTCTGAAGTTACATCTGTTAAGACTGAGATAGAGAAAAACTGAGAGAATAAAGAGCCTGTGAAAACATCAAGAATATATGGTGATTAGGTTTCTGATAAAACAGGCATAGCAGAGCCTATCCAAGGGAAATAGAGTATCAAAATATAAAGCAATTTAATACTTCTCAAATTCCCTTTCTTCTGTCAAGTTAAAAATATAGCAATGAATACAACTTCTGTCAATAATAGCAAGCAGTAAGATACCAATTCTTAATGACATTCTTGTCTATTTATCATCCATGCTTTTCTAAATGGATAGATACATGAATAAGTTCATCAAATTTAAATTATGGTTATTTGAAGAAGATAAATTCTATAATTTTTAAATTTTTTCTTCTGCAATTAAAATTTTTTTTTGTTTTAATTTATTATTGAGACAGAGAGAAACAGAGCATGAGTAGGGGAGGGGCAGACAGAGAGGGAGACAAAGGATCTGAAGCAGCTCCAGGCTCTGAGCTGTCAGCCCAGAGCCCGATGCGGGGCTCGAATCCATGAACCGTATGATCATGACCTGAGCCGAAGTCGGACGCTTAACCAACTGAGCCACCCAGGCGCCCCAACAATTCTTAGGTTTCATAAGTTAGCATATATTATGTTTTCTAAGTTTGGTGTTAGTAACCTTTTAAACCGTTATAAAAATTAATATTATTAAGAAGCCTTGGATATAATATCAAAATAATGCTCAGTTGTTTTTACTTTCTAATAACAATACATAATTTGCATTTGAGTAATATAATAATTTAATATATATTAAAGTTGGTTTTGTTGATATTAAGTTGATATTAGTTGGTAGCTTTCTAAAACTCACTCCTCTGTGGCATTTTAATAGACGTTCTCTAAGAGATCGCTGTTGAAAGATAAGCTGCACTTAGACATGGGATGATAAACACTTCTTTCCAGAACACACCAGAAAATGAGAAAAGTCCTTCAAGAGTTTGAAAAAGGGAGCCTCTATACCGGAAATAGGGCAATGACACTTTTACAATGTGGCAAAACATCAAGGAGATATTTTAGGTGCTGGATGTTTACACTATATTTTAATATCTATTTTTAATTGAATCTAGGCTTGTAAATACATTTCAAAATTAATGTCCTTTAATAACAGGTCCTCTATATTAACAGAAGTGCTTTTATTATAAGCCAAAAAGAAAAATAAAAACATTAAAGAATTCATTTAACTGGATCTAACTAGTTATTAAAGGCATTCAGAGTATGTTCCCAATACTTTAATAAATAATTAAATTAGACCTTCAAATACTATTGTGATATATGCATACACACACATAAACAGACATATATATGTACATATATGGGGAAATTAGCATTTATTAAATATTGATGACCTTTATAAATGTTAGGTTGTCACAAACCCTCTGATCTTAGGACTATGACTAATATGCTGGAGATATCTATATCTAGATTTAAATCAACATAGATATATCAAACATATATATATCTGATTGGATATATTTGCTCTATAGATCTATATAGTAGTAGATACAGTAGTAGCATAGATATTGTTTATTGTATATATAGATATATCAGGCATATGTATATATATCCAACTATAGAATCATATGTATCAGACATATACAGGTATATATAGATAACATATGTCTCTAGAATCATTAATCAAATGAATCCTTGTAATAAGTGATCTTTGTTAATCAACTTTATTTTCAGAACAATTTTAGATTATAGAAGACATACGAGATAATACAGAGAGTCCTCAAATACCCCATGCAACATTCCATAGTACTGACATCTTACATTAGCATGGTACAATTGTTATAGTAAATGAACCTGTATTGATAGAGTGATAGTAAGTCAAGCCCACATTTATTTTTTCACATTAACCTAGTTTGTATCTATGGTGTTTTTCTGTTATAGGATCATAGTCAGGGTAGAACATTACACTTAGCCGTCATCTCTCTTGAGGCTCCTCTTGGCTGTGATGGTTATCAGGTATTTCATTCATTTATTTGTTTATGTTTTAGAGAGAGAATGTGTGAATAGGGGAGGGTCTGAGAGAGTGACAGAGAGATACAGAGAGAATCTTAAGCAGGCTCCATGATCGGTGCAGAGCCCATTGTGGGGCTTGATTCCATGACCCTGAGATCATGACCTGAGCAGAAATCAAGAGTTGGTCACTCAACCAACTAAGCCACCCAGGTGCATCAAGATTTTATTTTTTAAGTAATTTCTACATCCACCACGGGGCTCAAGTTCACATCCCCAAGATCAAGAGTTGCATGCTTCATCTACTGAGCCAACAGGCGTCCCCAGTCTTTCTTATATTGACAGTTTTTAGGATGTTGGTTAGGTACTTCTCTATTGAAATTTATCTAATTTTTTCTTATTATTAGACTAGAATTATGAGTTTAGGGGGGAAGTCCATATAGATAAAGTACCATTTTTATCCCATGATATAAAGGGTATACATATTACCAACATGGCTTATCACTGTTGATATTGACCGTAATTCTTGGTTGAAGTAGATTTTGTCAAGTTTCCTTTCATAAAGTTACTTTTATCCCATTGCATACTGTATTCTTTGTAAGAAAGTCATCATGCACATCCCATACTTAAGGTGTTAGGAATGATGCTCCATGTCCTTAAGAGGGGAGTATCTACATGAATTGTGTGGAATTCTTCTGCATGGGAGATTTGTCTGTTATCATTCATTTACATATTTCCTTATTACTTACAGTTGTGAACTCAGATAAACATATACTGAGAGTTTTTATACTAGGATAATAATCCTATGCTACATTATTTGTCTTTACTTATATTTCCCCTGACTTTTCATTTGGGGCTCTTTTAATTGGCTCCAGTGTCACTTTTATATGTCTCATCATTTTTTCTTGGGCGGGAGAGCATCTTCTTACTTTCTGACATTTATAAGATGCTCCAGGTTCATCTTGGATTTTCCTGCCAGACTTCTAGAATCAGCCGTTTCTAAAAGGAGCCCTGGTACATTTATTGAAAATGGTATTAGAAACCAAGACCTGGGATCTAGGTCCCAAGTTAAAATACAGACATACAGGACAAGGATAATCCCGAATCCAATTTGATGGATGCGCTTATAAGCAGAAGAGATATGTATGCACCGAGGGAAGAAAGCAATGTGACAACAGAGGCAGAGACTGGAACGATGCAGTCTAGAAGCCAAGGATTTTTGACAAATGCTAGAAAAGGCAAGAATGGATTCTCCTTCATAGGTTTCCGAAGGCAGCATAGCCATGCCCACATTTTGGGTTAGGACTTCTCTTTTCACGTGTGTATGACAATAGATATCTTAAAAACAAAAATAAATAGCTTGTCTTAAGTGACCCAGTTTGTGATATTTTGTTGTGATACTTCGGAAGTAAGTTTGTGAAACTTAGAAAGCCAATCCATGTAATACCACTGCTTTTCACTAAGAGCCCAAAGAGAACAAGAAGATATATGTGTGCATTCTATACCACATGCACACACATTCATTTCTACAGGTTCCCATCTTTCTGTATGACACTAAGCATGGGTTCATACTGATGTTTCCAAATCTTGTCAGTCATTGCATGGGTCATTCTACCCTCCCCCCCTCATTCATCTGTAACCTCTGTTCCAACAGTGAGACCCCTGGCTCCCACCACCTGCCATCCAGTTCCTTAATCATTCAATCCAGGATACATGTACAGCGGTATCAGATTTGTTAACCAATTCTCCCATGGAAATTGTTATCAATTAAAGTAGAGTGCTTACGCACCATTCATTTTCTGATATGATATGCACCATATCACTTGTTCAAAGTTATGTAAGTCTTGGGATGCCTGGGTGGCTCAGTTGGTCAAGCGGCCAACTTCAGCTCAGGTCAAATCTCACAGTTCGTGGGTTCGAGCCCCGCATCAGGCTCTGTGGTGACAGCTCAGAGCCAGGAACCTGCTTCTGATTCTGTGTCTCCCTCTCTGTCTGACCATCCCCCATGCATGTTCTGTGTATGTCTCTCTCTCTCTCTCTCTCAAAAATAAATAAACGGTAAAAATTTTTAAAACAACAATAACAACAACAACAACAAAAACAAAGTTATGTGGGTCAACAGCTCACCCATCCCCTTCAGTGAGGTTTTATTTTTTAGTTATATATTTTTATACAGTTAGATTTTTTATTACACTCTTCATTCCAAATCAGGGTTTTTCTGACCATCTAACTGTATTTTTTAATTGAATATACTAAGGCTCACTATTTGTGCTGAGAAATTCAAATTTTGGCAAATGTAGCAATTAAATGTTTGGCAAACACACAGTATCATGTATTCACAAATAGAGTATCTCACAGAATAATTTCACCACCTTGAATGTCTCTTTTTTGAATCTTTCCCCAAGTTATATTAAAATATAAATATTTCATTTTATCTTAGATTCAGGATACATCATCAGAGTAATTGGTTTTTAATCTTGTATTTACACTAGTATTTCCTTTATTCTTAGAGCAGTGATAAATTTAGTAAAGTATACAAACAGTGAAAAAAGGCTTTTTGAACATGTTTTGCTGGAGAAATAAAAATGCAATATTAAATTGCAATTTGCTATGATTTGGTCTAGACAGAAAGTATAAAAGATTTATTTCTGATAAAAATAATTATTTTGCTCAAAAAGTTAATGAGATTTCTTAACATGTAGTTAAGTAGGTGAGCAGAATATTGCCATAATAAATGTTATAAGAGTTATTCTATGTAAAATTTGCATATGCCAAAAAAATTTACAATTACTGAATAACATAATAGAGGTGGTATTTTTGTTCTTCATTCATGAAAATTCAGTACACATCTTGAACACTTGCTTTGTTCCAAGTACACTTTCGAAGTAAAAGATCAAGCAGTAACTACAACAATACTCCTAAAATAGTAAGAGGAAATAGCCAATTTCCCATAAGGAAGGTTCACTTGGTGTTAAGAACCATAAAGGAAAGCGAGACTGAGTCATATAGAAGGGAGGGTAACGGAGGACATTATTTGCTTAGACGATCAAATCTTAGAGACGATCTCTCTAAAGGTTGTCACTGTTGGCATAAGACTTAAAAATCAACGTCAAATGTAGCAAGGCAAAATCTGGGAGGAAGCAAATCTAGGTTAAAATACAAATCTGAAAATGTGTGAAACAAAGTTTGTGTGTTTGTGTTCTAGAACTGAAAGGTCACCAGGGTGACTGGGAAGTTCTGAATGGAGTTCATCTTTTCTGGGACATGGTACACAGAAGTAGAACCAGATCACGGAGCCCTCTTTTATTTCTTCTACATCATTTTGTTTGTTAGAGAGAGGCACACAAATGGGCAGAGGGGCAGAGAGAGACAGACAGAATTTTAAACAGACTCCACGCACACACAAAGTCCGATGCAGGACTCAATTGCATGACTTGGGTTGAAATCAAGAGTCAGAGGCTTAACCAACTAAGTCATGCAGGTGACCCTCTTCCAAATCATTATTAATCTCATGATTATTTATCCATTCATATTTGACTTTATACCTACACATTTTGAGGACTAATTCTGTGCTTATGCTTTACTACTGACCATTAACAAAATAAACCACTTTCTCCTTAGTTATGATTCTAAATGTGCCATTATCATGTTTTATTTAAAGCAATAAAAGCTTAAGTGGATTATATCTGAATATACGTGAGCAACATTTCTTGAAAATTTTGAGTAATATTCTTTTGAAAAAAAGTTTTGCACGTAGTGCATAATCTTAAAGACATGACTAAGCTTTTATGAACTTGGCTTCTACTCTGTTCGGGTTAGAGCATCTGAGAGGTACTGGCCACCCTCTGAAGCATGATGCGCTGACTGGGTACTATTGCTGAGTTTCACAGCAGAGGCCATGCATGAGTACAGAGAGGGCTTTCCCTGTAGTTTTATTCTCCAGAAAAAAGGCAAAAAGCAAGTAAGTCCATGGATAAAAAAATCAAAGGATAAGCAGGCAAGATCTAGTTGCTATTTGCAAAGAAGAAATTGTCAGCAACAAACTGGCATGACTATTTAAAAATACAGTTTAATTTCTGTAAATAATTTTATTGCTAACAGCAATCTTTATCCTCCAAACTACCTTAGAATCATCTTCCTCCTTAAAAGAAAAAGAAAAGAAATGAATATAGATTTATATGCAGATCTTTTTAAAGAAAGGTCTCCTTAATACACAGTTAATATTTCATTTTTAATTAAAAATACATTGCGATAATAATTAGAATAGCTCTTCATAGTGATGTGCATAAGTAATTTTTTTAAACATAGATCTCTGGAAATGCGCCGCATCTACTGAAACAATCTTCAGATCTGGGTCTTCATGAAAACTGACTTTTTAATATGCTTCATTAAGTGTTTCTGGTGCACAGAGATGCCTTCCTTCTACAGGTTTTATGCCTTTCAGGTAAAAAGTCTACATGATCTACTAAGAATGTTATCAATTTAGATGACAAAATTATAATTAATCAAGGCTTAAAAATATGAAGTATTTAAAACATAGGAATAATACTAATATTGGATCCTACTCAAGAGTCAGGTCCATGGTGGGTCTCAGTGTTAACACAAGTTCACTGGGAAATGTGAACACGTTGAATTGCAAGGAAATAGTTCAAATGAATTGGATCATGACTTTTTATTAATGTTGTTCCCAAAAGTATATAATTAAGGGAAGCTTTCTTAGCCAATGAGAACTAAAAAAGAGATGCATGATTTTTCAATTCATTAATCATCAAGTTATAAGATTGCTGTAATTCAGAGCATTTCATTATACCTTTGAGAAGGGTTGTTTTTTTCTTGTACAATTTTACTAAATATCCTACAGGGAGAGACATGTTGGAGCAGCTCAGATCATGGAGCTGTTCCTGTAACGTGTTTACTCTGTCACACGCTAGGTGTGGGGTATAAGACACATTCCCTGATCTACAAGGCATCATCTTTTCATCATGTAAATTTCTGATAATAAAAATAGATCTTGTTGCAGAGAAATAATCAAGCAATTTGTTGGTGCTTAGACAGGTCTCTAGTTAGGAAGAAGCCACTAAATATTAGCCTATGACATCATAATTAGTGTTTAGGGTGCCTGGGTGGCTTAGTCAGTTAAGCATCTGACTTCAGCTTAGGTCTTGATTTCACAGTTCATAAGTTCGAGACCCACATTGGGGTCTCTGCTGTCAGCACAGAGCCTGCTTTAGATCCTCTGTCTCCTTCTCTGTCTGCCCCTCCCCTCCTCCTGTGCTCTTTCTCTCAAAAATAAACATTAAAAAATAGTGTTTGTAAATTGACTGGAAAATGTAATCACAGGTGCCATCAGGAGACTTGAGTGTGATATTGGATTTAATAGAAATATATAGGGGCATCTGGGTGGCTCAGTCAGTTAAGCATCCGACTTTAGCTCAGGTCATGATCTCATTGTTCATGGTTTTGAGACCCGCATTGGACTCGAGCCCCACGTCGTGCTCTGTGCTGACAGCTAGCTCAGAGCGTGGGGCCTGTCTTTGGATTCTGTGTCTCCCTCTCTCTCTGACCCTCCCCTGCTCACAATCTTTCTCTCTCTCTCTCAAAAAATAAAAGCATTAAAATATTAGAAAAAAACCCAGAAAGATAGAAGAAGTTATTAAGCAAAGCAAAAGGAAAAGAAAGAGCACAGGAGGAGGGGAGGGGCAGATATGGTAAAGAGTACATTGTGGAAAATGTCCAGAGATTTTCATTAAGCATTAAACAAAATGGGATTCAGAAACAGAAGGTAAAGGAGTTTAAAACCTCAGAACATAGGTAAAAATGTAGTATATTTCTAATTCCATAGATTCCACAAAGTTTACAATACTAGAATGAAGAAATAAGGTAATAACAAGGAAGGAAAAGAGTGGTTAAAATAATGACGATGTTTGAAGACAATCCCTCAAAGGAAATAGTAATAGACACAGGAGAATAAAATACTCTTAACATAAGAAAATTATTAATAAATGTTGATATTTATGATACAATAATTGCAGACATGCAGGAAAATCATTGTATGGTTTATACTAAATCTTTGTATTCCTATAGCACATACAGTTATTACTAATAACTACACTGTAAATTTATAACAACAATGACTTTTGGGGAGAGGATGAATAGATATGAAAAAGGTGAGCAAGTAATAGTACACAGTCAAATGCCTCAATGAATTTCAAATGACTGAAATAATACTTGCTTCTTAATACAAATACCATGGAAGTTTTTAGGCATTTGTCTCAGTCAGTCTAATTAAATTCAGAATTACATTGTTTAAAAAAAGACAAATCACTGGTGAATGTCTATATGCACTCGAAAAGAGTGTATACTGTTTCATTGGGTGTCATTTCTCATGTCAATCAGGAAAATTTCATTATTGATGTCTGTGTCTTCTCTAGCCTTACAGAATTTATCATTTATCATTTCCTGAGAGTATACTGTTAAAATATCTGACTGTGATTGTAGGTTTACCTTGTAGGGTTATCTGTTTCTGTGTTAACTGTGCTGGGCTTTTGCTCCATGGCTCTTGGTGCTCTGTTATCTGTTGCATATATGTTTAAGATTGTTACGCATTCATAGGACATTGCTAATTTCATTGTTATACCATCCCTTTATTTCTCTGTGAAAATGGCCTTTGTCTTTTTTTTAATATTATGTTCATGTTTATTTATTTTTGAGAGAGAAACAGAGTATGAGGAGGGGAGGGTCAGAGAGAGAGGGAGACACAGAACGTGAAGCAGGCTCCGGGCTCTGAATGTCAGCACACAGCCTGATGCAGGGCTTGAACTCACTAACTGAGAGATAAGACCTGAGCCCAAGTTGAATGCTTAAGTAACTGAGCCACCCAGGTGCCCTGAAAATGGTCTTTGTCTTAAAGTCTAATTTGGCCAATGTCACAACCACATCAGTTTCCTTATGATTACTGTGTGCATAGTATTTATTCCCCAACCCCCGGTTCTTTTAAAGCATATATTTTCTTGTTTCATAGCGCTCTGATTAACAAAGTGTAGTTTCGTTTTCCTCCTTTTTATAGGCTGAAAAACATTGCATTTAATTTCAATGCTCATTCAATTTATGCCCAATTAATTTTTTGTTATTAAATTATCATATTGCTATCTGTTTTCTACTTTCCTGTATTGTTCTCTTGTTCTTCCTTTATCTTGTCTTTTTGGTTAATTAAATATGTTTTGTGTCCAATTTTATTCTTCTATGGCTTTCTTACCTACATTGACTGGCTCAGTAAAGGTTGCTCTAGGCTAACAATATGGGTCATTTGCTTATCAAGTTTTCTTTTGAGTCATTTTTGTGTCTTGTTAAATTTCACATCAAATACTATAAAATTCTGCCTTCAACCTTCCCCTTCATTCATTATAATTGGTAATTTTTATTTCCTACCTGAAAGTTTCTAATTTTCTCTTTAATGTTCCCACTTTCCAAGCATAATAATCTTAGGATGTCATAAATCTATTTATTTGTCCTTCCTTCTCTGTGTTTGGTTTTTAGTACAGTGTATATCAACATATGTTATACATCTCATGAAAGAATACATAGTTTTTTATATTTGCCACTTTTACCAATTCATTTTTGTCTGTATATATAGTTATATATACCAACATACATATTTGCATATATGCGTATGCAAATTCGTGTGTGTGTGTGTGTGTGTGTGTGTGTGTGTTTGCTCTAAACTATTTTTCCTTTATTCATCTCATATGTGAATCTTATACACAGGTCTGTAAGTCACTGAGTATTTTTATTCTGGGATTTGTGCCCCTCCTACCCTCCAAACCTCACCCCTGTTACTCAGATCACATAATTTCTACTTAACTGTCTTTAAATGTATAGACTTCTTTTTATGCCATTTCCACTCAGGTAAAATTTTGTTTAAATTATTTTACTTCCTAGTCTAGAATTTCCATTTTGTTTGTTATTTTATTTTATTCTTTTTGTTTAATTTTATTTTATATTTACCTGGTTTCTTATCTGTTCATTCATTAAAATAATTTTATTTCCTTGATATTTATAACTTTTTAAAAATGTCTATTTATTTTTGAGAGAGAGAGACAGAGTGTGAGCAGGAAAAGGATAGAGAGAGAGGGAGACACAGAATCTGAAGCAGGCTCCAGGCTCTGAGCTGTGAGCACAGAGCCTGAGGAGCCTAATGCGGGGCTCGAACTCACAAACTGCGAGATCGTGACCTATGCCAAAGTCAGATGCCTAACAGACTGAGCCACCCAGGCGCCCCTCCTTGATTTTTAAAATAAATCTATTTAAAACTTGTAATCTTCTAAGTTCAATATCTGAAGTATAGTGTGCATGATTTCTACTGATCACCTGATTAACATAAATTACCTGTTTTAAATTTATATGTCTAATGATGTCAGATGAAATACTGAACATTTTAAATTACATTTTATAGATAGCTCATATCGTGGTTCATCCTCAAAGAGACAATTTTCACTTTTCAGGAATTCAGTTACTGTTTGAGCAATATGAAATTTGTAAAGGGTTAGGGTAAATCTAGGAAAACCCAGAGATATTTCCTAAGCAGCTCTAACTTAGAAAAACACAAATCATATGGTGTCACTCTACAGGTCTTGACAGAGATTCTCTAATCTAAGTTAGGATGGTTCTAAAATAAGTATAATATAGTGTACCAATTCTCAAAATGGTCTGCTGCATTCCAATATGCTTTAAAGAGATCCGTTAGTTTAAGCCTATTTTCATTTTTTTTAGCCATTTACCACATTGACATTTAGAGAGATAGCCCTTAAGCATGGGCTGATGAGTCTGCTGACATCTCAGAAATCAAAACTGTGGCCCCAAAGTGTGCTAGTAAGTATATATTCTTCAATTTTCATATCTACATTAAAAAAGCCACTGTTAGTTATGAATACACTGGGTCAAGCAGTACCAATTACTAATTTATTTAATCCTGCAACTTGGAGCATACTTTTGAATATTCGGTATGAGAAAATACAAAGGATAGTGCTGAATACTGAAGAATGACAGGTTTTTGGAGAAAATCCTTTGGCTACTGAGTTTGATGCTGAACCAGGCACTTTTTAATTTTTTAATGGAACATCATTATGACTTAAAGTGGCTGAAATACAAATTATATTTAGTCAGACAGGTAGTTTGTAGGATTTCCCAAAAATTAACAAAGTGAGCCTGCACTGTCATTCCAAAGAAAATAATAGACAACATTTGTTTTTACTTATGTCATTTGAGACATTTGAAGAAAAGAGAGAGAATGTTTTAAACCTTTTATCTTCACCCAGAGATCTGAAAAAACTGTAAGTGTTCTCACGAGATCCTTAGAGCTATCAGAACTGTGAGTTTTCACATTGTATAATGAAACATGTCAACATTTGAAAGATCTCCATAATTCATTGAACCCAGTGGAGAACTTCTACTTAATCCACATGTATGGAAAAGATCGATTCATTGATATGATCCCAGCTTCCCTTTTGCGACTAGTCACTAAGAAACAACCAGTATTTTATTTAAAATGTAGAAAGAATATCCAAAATTTAGAGAAAAATATATTTCTCCTTTAAAAACCACACATGTGTGTGAAGTCATATTTTCCATCAGATAAGTCTATCAAAGAACATATCAAGTCAGGCTGAATAAAGAAGGCAGACATAAGAATCCAATTGACATCCTTTAGGCTAGCTATTTGAAGTCATTTGCAAAAATGTAAAACACCGCTTTTCTCAATACACTTTGTTTTGGAAAATATAATTATTTTCATAAAATTATACTGTTTACATTTACTTTTTAGTGTATTATAATTGCTATTTTAAATGGACTAATAAGTAAACATTGAAAAAATTTTAGTTTTAATTTTGAATATGACAACACTTTACACCTCAGGTGCATGCTGAGGTGTTAATGATATGCTAATGAGCATCACTTCACTATGAAAACCAACATCCACTGACAAGATGCTTCACCAACCCTGCTCAATTTCAAATATCTCCACTCTGTTCTGATCCTTGTGTGAGGTGTTTTCTGATGCGCTCTAGGAGGTTGTACCCACTTCATTCAAAACCCGCCTGCGGCCAAGAGCTGATGGGTAATCTCCCTCTACCGGGCTTCCTTTCCGACACAGCTAACTCCTCTCCAGCGCCCACCATATGTTCTCCCACTGCTTCAGCTCGCCCAACCTTGATCTCTGTTTCCTCAGCTCTGCAAAATTTCTATGCTCTGCTCATATTCCACTTTTCTATTCTCTCTTCATTCTGGGTCGAAAGTGGTTCTGAGACCGAGAACTGAGTGAAATTCTTCCAAGTCTTGCCGTCATGAGCTAATATTAGCCACTGGCTAAAACCCAGTACACCGTCTATACTGCCCGGTTTTGCAGTTGATTTTGGTGACAGGACTTCTCTGGCCTTTAGCAGAAACCAAAGCCTTTTCATTTACAAGTTCATGCCTGGTGCAGAGTCTCATTCTCGGCACATTATACTCTGGGAATCCATTATCAACTAATGCATGTATGTGTGCATGAATAAACACATAGATAAATTAACAAACAAGACAAACATGAGCCCATATTTAGTAATGAAATAGTTTCTCCTGATCTTAAATGATGATTATCTCTCTAACTGCAAAGGAGCAATGAGGTGGGTGATTGAGGAGACCAAAGGGTTAAAGTTGCTTTTTTGTAATTTATTTTTCTTAACAAGGTAATTAGTTTCATAAATTAAAATTAATTTTTAATTGGCCAGCTCCCGAGGTTGTAACTAGCTCATGCAATATTACCCCAACACAGTCAATACACAGACATTTCCACAATCAAGTTTCCTCATACTCTTTTGTAGTTATTGCCTCTCTTCCCCATATCCTAGAAACCATTGATCTGTTTTCTGTCCACAAGTTTTGTCTTTTCAAAACATAATATATATGAATTGTATAGTCTGTGATCATTTAATTCTGGTGATTTTACTCAGCATTTTGCATCTAGTATTTATGTTGTATTAGCAGCTTGATCTTTTCATTGGTAGGTAGCATTCCACTGTACAGATGGATCACAGTTAGTAATACAAACAGAAGGACATTTGGGTCGTTTTGTGTGTGTGTGTGTGTGTGTGTGTGTGTGTGTGAGACTATGTATGGAGAGCTAAAATATAAAACTATGTTTTTTGTGTATCTGTGAACATATGTTTTAATCTCCTGTGGGTAAATATATGGAAGTGGAATTTCTGGATCACATGGTAAGTATATGCTTAGAGATCAAAACCATTTCCAAACTGTTTTTCAAGTTGGCTCTATCCTTTTGTATTCCTAAAAGCTTATTTTAAGAGTTCAGTTACCCTTCATACTTTATAGCATTTTTATTATCAGATTTTTAATTTAGGTATTCAATGTGTGTGAAATAGTGTCTAGTTCTGGTTTTAATTAGCATTTTACTCTCTCCTCCCCTTTCCAAGTTGTTTAAGCCCTTCACAGAAAGACGATCTGGAAACAGCCTTATGCTTTTCTTTCAGCAGTGGCTGATACCCTCCTGCAGGTTTCTAACATTTTAGTCTCCTGCCCTTTCTCCAGCCTTTCCTGGAAATGCTTCCCCCCTACGGTGGAACAGGGCCCATGATTGTGTACAAGTTCTCTTCGTGTCTACACAAAGGCTCCTGTACTCTCAAACTATATCACAATTAATCTTTACAGATTTGTCTTAAAAATTAGCTAAATAATATAAACATATCTTAAAAAGGCAAGAGAAATAGGGGTGCCTGGGTTGCTCAGTCAGTTAAGTGTCCAACTTTGGCTCAGGTCATGATCTCACAAATCATGGGTTTGAGTCCCAGGTCGGGCTCTATGCATACAGTTCAAAACCTGGAGCCTGCTTCAGATTCTGTGTCTCCTGCTCTCTCTGCCCTATGCCACTCATGCTCTGTCTCTCTCTATCTCTCAAAAATAAATAAATATTTAAAAATAACTAAAAAGGCAAGAGAATCTTTGTTAATAGGAATTAAGAATCTAAAAATGAAGAGATATACCATGTTCATGGATTAGTAGACTTGATATCATTAGGATGCCACTTATCAATTTGTACTATATTTTCAATACTATTCTTATCAAATACCAGTAGATTTATACATAAAATTTGACGAAATGATTCTAAAATGCATTTGAAAATATTATATACATATAATGCATATTAATAGAAGAAGCATTTTAAAAATTGATAAGGTTGAAGGGAATATAGTATAAAATGTCAAAACACACAGAAATGGACCTAAACATATACTGTTGCTTGATTTGCAGAAAAAAGGGCCCATGCATTACAATTGGAAATTGAGCATCACTTCAAAATATAGAAAAACGAAATTATATCCTAAGGAAAAAAAAGAACCTCTATTTATAGCTTGAGGAAAAAAAAATCAACTGGGGAAGGAGCACAGACCAAAAAAAAAAAAAAAAACTAAAACTCTATGACTTGTAGAGAAAAATATACTAGAATATTTTAAGCACCGTAAAGTAGTCAAATATTTCTTAAACAATACACAGAAGTCACAGATAATAAATAAAAGGTGGAACTTTATAAAAACTTATACTGCTCATCTATGGCACTGTGAATTAGGATTGGTGTCCAGAACATATAAACCCCTTAACAAATCAGTACATAGGATGTAAACAACCTAATTTGGGGGGTGGGGGTGGAGAGCCAGAGTCTTGAACAGTCATTTCGGAAATGAGGCTTGGATAGCCTCACCACTTGAATAGTGGAATGCACATGAAAATACATTCAAGACTATTACTTATCAAGGAAATATAAATGACAACCATAAGGAGGTCATTATGCGCCCAATAGAATGGTTAAGGTAGCGAGCCCTGGAGACAAGAAAGCAACTGGATTTCTCAGACATTGATTGTAGGAGTTAAAACATGGTATGCCATGTTCAGAAAACTATGTAGCAGTTGTTAATAATGTTATGTTACATATATATATAATATATTATATATATGTTTTCCTAACATTTCACTCCTTCTCCTCCTATGTACTACAAACAAGAAAAATTGTTTCCAAAATGATTGTACACAAATACTGTACACAGATATCCAAGGTAGCTGTATTAATATCTAAAATCCAGAAAAAAATATTCATAGACAAACATTTTACACATGCATAAAATGATCTGAAATGTTTTATAGTTAAACTTTAAGAAAGTCCCGATTAATCCATATTTTTACTATAAAACTATTGTAAAGTAGTGGCTTTGATGGAAAGCCTGAACAATAGTGTCACCAACACACCTCTGAGATGCAAGAATGGAAAGGTTGAGAATGTGGAAAAGTAACTTAGGGAGTGCAAACATTTGTTATGATTGGTGAAGCAAAAGTAATTCTACTTTGGGTTAATTGAGGAGACAGAATTTGAAATTTATGGAAAAATGCAAAGGATATGGCCCCCCAAAATTAAGACTTGACCAGTTCAGGAAAACAAATCTGAGTTAATTATGTCAAAAGCTAGTATAAGCCATATGCATAGTGAGAATAAATAGGGCCATGTGTTTGAGGGAGTCTAGAATTACTTTATATATGAATATGGATTTTTTGGAATTAGCCTCGAGATTCTATGGGTAATAAGTAATGAGAGGTACTTTTTTTAAATAATTCTGAGCCATGGCAGTACATTGAGATCCACAGAGGCAGCACCACAGCAAGGGAGAGCCAGTCGGGCACTGGGACACCCTGTGCTTTGCTGGGGAAAGTAATTCAACATGGTCTAAGGCCATCCTAAAAAGCCAAGAGGTCAAACATCATCATATGCATTCTTTGTGCAAACTTGCAGGGAGGAGCAAAGAGGAATCAGTCTGGCCTTCAGTCACCTTCTCTGAGCAGGGTAAGAAGTGTTTGGAGAGGTGGAAGACCATGTCTGCTAAAGAGAAAGGAATATTTGAAGACAAGGCAAAGATGGACAAGGCCCACTATAAAAGATAATACTGATATCCCCCCTAAAGGGGAAATGAATCAAGGACCCCAGTGCACCCAAGAGGCCTCATTGGCCTTTTTCTTGTTTTGGTCTGAACATCACCCAAAAATCAAAGAGAGCATTCGGGCCTATCTATTGGTGATGGCTGCAAAGAAACTGGGAAACAAGTGATTGACAAATGGCCCCTTGAAAAGAAAGCTATGAAGCTGAAGGAAAAATAGGAAAGAGATATTGCTGCCTACCGACCTAAAGGAAAGGCTGACATGACAAAAAATAGGGGCGTCATCAAGACTGAAAGAAACAAGAAGAAGGAAGAAAGGTAGATGAAGATGAAGAAGATGAAGAGGAGGAAGAAGAGGAGGAAGATGAAGAAGGTGATGAACAACTTGGTTTCAGCACAGTTTCTGTTCTTGTCTACAATGCATTTAACCACCTGTACACAACTCACTCCTTTAAAAGAAAAGAAAAATTGTAACATAAGGCTGTGTAAGATTTGTCTTCAAACTTCACAGTGTCTTTTTGTTAACACTCTACCAAGTGTGTCCTTGGGTAGCCCTGGGCCTGGTGGTATTTTCAATAGCCACTCATCCTGCCTGGTGCAACATGGGGGTTGTAATTGGGCATGGAAATTTAAAGCAGGCTCTGGCTGGTACACATGAATTCTATATGGGGACAGTGGTTTGTCAAGTTCAGTTGTCTCTGATGCATCTCATACAAAATCATTGTTGTTCTGTTAACTGAACACCATTCTCTAATTGAAAAAAAAAGGTGCAACTGTTTTGTTGGCATTCTGAATGTTTCTAAGAAAATGCATTTTTTATTAAGAATTTTTTAAAGAGCTATCAGACCTTTTTAAGTCTATTATTATTTTGAATTCTCTCTCACTGACATAAATGATAGAAAACTGTGGGAATGCACTTTAAAGTTGGAAGCAATTTATATGGTAATTGATGATTTCCAAATACACCTCTAAATATTTGGTACTACTTTACAACTGATTTTGG
>PJEM01015786.1:0-28518 GCA_004023845.1 Helogale parvula | reverse complement strand
CGGGGGACCAGCCCACGCACCAGAGTCTAAGGGTCTGAGTAGGGGGTTGGTGTCGGCGAAATATCTACAAGAAAGAACACAGACAACATGAATGGTGGAAGAGACCACACTTTACTGTGAAACTTGGTGTCTTATATACCATAGGTGATTACATCATCTTTCTTTTAATGATTACATTGTTTGCAACTTCTTAGGAATCACATGTTTAAGAAAGGATCATTGTTTTTACAGAAGAGAGAACAGAGAGTTAAAGACAGAAATGAAGTACAATACAGAAGATCAAAAAACATAATTGACCACTCAAAATACATCAGCGAGAGTCTTATTTTGCTTACATAGTGTAATATTAACTGAAGCTTATGACAAGGCTATTTTTCTTTAAAAGTTTAAACAATAGTCTGTGAGTAAGGTGCCTCTAACCAGGGAGAAAGTTTCAATAAGAAAGTCTGCCCATTTACTGAAGCCGCAATTACCAAGTGGCATGAATAATAGGAGAACTAACTCCAGTCTCTGATCCATTTAGGTCAGGCAGTCAGGCACACACATTTTCAAGTAGGGGAAGCAGGGTCCCAAAGGCCACACAGTACTTCTGGCTGGATGGGCCCCGACACCAGTGCATATAAAAGTTTTGTTTACACTATACTGTAGTCCATTAAATATGCAGTAATAGCATTGTCTAAAAAAACAATGTACATACATTAATTGAAAAATACTTTATGCCTGGGCTGCCTGGGTGTCTCAGTTGGCCAAGTGTCCAACTCTTGGTTTCAGTTCAGGTCATGATCTCACAGTTGGTGAGTTCAAGCCCCACATGGGGCTCCTCACTGATAGTGTGGAGCCTGCATGGGATATTCTGTCTCTGCCTCTCTGTCTCTCTGTCTCTCTCTCTCAAAAATAAATAAACTTAAAAAAAAAAAAAAGAAGAAGAAGCAACTCCTCATCCGTGAACATCTTATCATGAGATCACAGCAATTCAGTCTCATCTTCAGGCTTCACTTCCAGTTCCAGTTCTCTTGCTATTTCCACCACATCTGCAATTACTTCCTCCACTGAAGTCTTGAACCCCTCAACTATCCATGAAGGTTGGAATCAACTTCTTCCAAACTCCTGTTAATGTTGATATTTTGACCCTTTCCCACGAATCACGTGTTGTTGATGTAGAATGGTAAATCCTTTCCAGATGTGCAGTCTACTTTTCCCGAGACCCATCAGAGGAATCACTATCAGTGGCGGCTATGGTCTTCTTATGAAATGCAGATCTTAAATGATAAGACTTGAAAGTTGAAATGACTCCTTGATCCATGGGCTGACATATGGATGCTGTGTTAGCAGGCATGAAAACAACATTAATTTCATCGTCCATCTCCATCTGAGCTTTTGGGTGACCAGATGCATTGTCAACGAGAAGTAATATTTTGGAAAGCATCTTTGTTTCTGAACATTAGGTCTCAACAGTGGGCTTAGAAAATTTGCAAACCATGTTGTAAACAGATGTGCTGTCAGCCAGGCTTTGTTGTTCCATTTATAGAGCACAGGCAGGGTAGATTTAACATAATTCTTAACGGCCTTAGGATTTTCAGAATAGTCCATGGGCAATGGCTTCACTTTAAAGTCACCAGCTGCATTTGAAGCTTTTAAATCAGGTATCGACTTCTCTCTGCCTATGAAAGTCCTAGATGTCATCCTCTTCCAATAGAAGGCTATTTCATCCACATTGAAAATCTGTTGCTTAGTGTAGCCATCTTCATTAGTTTCCTTAGCTAGGAATTCTCAGTAAGTTGCTGTAGCTTCTACATCAGCACTTGCGTCTTCACCATGCACTTTTATGTTATGGAGAAGGCTTCTTTTCTTAAACTTCATGAACCCACCTCTGCTCGCTTCCAACTTTTCTTGGGCAGCTTCCTCACCTCTCCCAGCCTTCATAGAATTGCAGAGTTAGGGCTTTGTTCCAGATTAGGCTTTGGCTTAGGGGAATGTTGTGGCTGGTTTGATCTTCTGTCCAGACCACTCAAACTTACTCCTTATCAGCAATGATTTAAGTTGTTTTGCTTTCTTATCATTCATGTGTTCACTGAAGTTCCACTTCCAATTTCTTTCAAGAACTTTTCCTTTGCATTCACAACATGGCTAACTTGTTTGCCACAAGAGGCCTAGCTTTCAGCCTATCTCACCTTTTGATACACTGTTCTCACTAAGCTGAACCATTTCTTGCCCTTGATTTATTTTTATAATGATTTTTTTAAACTTTTTTTTTTTTTTAAAGTAAGCTCTACACCCATTGCGAGGCTTGAACTCACGACCCTGAGATCAGGAGGTACATGCTCCACTGACTGAGCCAGCAAGTAGCCCTCAGCCTTTGACTTAAAGTGACAGATGTTGGGGGATATCTGGGTGACTCAGTTGGTTGACTTCGGCTCAGGTCATGATCTCACAATTCACGAGTTCAAGCCCTGCATCGTGTTCACTGTTGTCAACATGGAGTCCACTTCAGATCCTCTGTCCCTCTCTCTCTCTGCCCCTTCCTCACATGCTTTCTCTCTCTCTCTCAAAAACAAAGTAAAAAAAAAGTAAGAGATGTGAGACTCTTCATTTTACATAAATATTTAGAGACCCCTTGTAGCATTATTAATTGGCCTAATTTTATTATTGTTGTATCTCAGGAAATAGGGAGGCCCTAAGAGAGTGAGAGAGATGGGAGACTGGCCAGTCAGTGGAGTAGTCAGAACACACACATTTATCAATTAGGTTCACTTATGTGCGCATGGTTTATGGTGTCCCAAACAATTTCAATAGTAACATCAAAGATCACTGACCACAGATCACCATAACAAATGTTATAATAATGAAAAACTTTGAAATACTGCAAGAATTACCAAACTGTGACAGAGACCCAAAGTGAGCAAATGCTATTGGAAAAATGGTGCTAATAGACTTTCTTAATGCAAGGTTGCCACAAACATTGAATTTGTAAAAAAGAAAAGGAAAAAAACTCAGTAACTGTGAAATGCAATAAAACAGGATATCTCTATGTTTACATATAGATGATTGAAGGGCAATTCTTCATGTATTATGAAGAAGGTAATTTACAAATTACCCTTTGTGAGATTTGCAGTCATCAATAAAGGCAAGACAAGAATCTGTGTCTGCTATTCTTAGCCCCAGACATAACGGACTTAAAAATCTTAGTTGATGCTCTATGTGTTCATGTAATTTAACTATAGTGATTTACATATAAAAAGATTAACAGTTTGAATCTGCACCATAGATGAATTTGCAGCTGAAAACACATCAGTTCTGTCTAGGTAAATTTTCAAAACATCTACATTTTCTGAGAGAGAAAATACCCATGGTCTCTGATATGATTACACACTAATGGTCTCCTGATGACTCATAAAATATTTCTTTGGGGGGAAAAATACCTCTAGCACTACAAGTAGGGATGCAGAAACTAAAACAAAACAAAACAAGCTTTGTCAAGTCAAGAGGTTTTGTTTGGTCATGCTGTGTAACTCCTCCAATGGAAAGGTTGGTAGAAAAGTGGGGGCTGGGGAGGTGTGGATGGAAGAAGAGACTCTTGAAGAGAGACTTGTAACTAATATCTCTTTTTGGTACATCTAAGAACTTTAGGAAATAATGTCTTAAGGTGAAAAGGAATTGTACTAACAATTTAATCATTCAGATTCTAAAGGGGACTTGACTGTATGAGACCCAAATATCCAGGAGAAATACATTTCTTCAAAATTTTTATTTTAGAGAGAGAAAGAGAGAGAGTACAATCCAGGGACAGGGGCAGAGGAGAGAGAGAGAGAGAGAGAGAGAGAGAGAGAGAGAGAGAATCCTAAGCAGGCTCCACGCTCAGCACAAAGCCACACTTGGGGCTCAGTCCCACAACCCTGGGATCATGACCTGAGCCAAAATCAAGAGTTAAACACTTAACTGACTGAGCTGCCCAGGCACCCCATAGAAATACATTTTAAATACATGACCATGAAGATAGTGGCATTAATGAATCGGTGTGGACCCGCTTCAAGATTGGATACATAGAGGAAGGAGAAAGGGAGGAGAGGTGAGGAGGTGACTGGCGTGGCTTAATGTTTGGTCTGTGCTGCCTGTGGGTTCTAAATCCTACTCCAGAAGGGCTAACCAACCTTCAAGGGTTAGCTGAGGCAGGGACAACTAATGCTGGAGGTAGGCAGCTCAGGGCCACCTGGCGGGACAATTTTGTTTGTAGAAGAATATGGATATGCAGCCAGCAACCAGGAAACGGAGGCATGGTCTCAGTAGGAGGGGCCCTGATGGACACAAGGATGGAGAGGGGGTTATATGGAGCCCCGAAAGTGGGGACAGCAGCCCAGTTAGCAGGAGCTGGAATTCAGGCTGACGCCAAGAGCTGAGCCAAGCTGGGCTCAGGAACAAATGCAAGGGTGGTAACAATGTTCTGAGATGGCCCCTAAGATTCCCAGTCCCTAGTATACACACTTGGATCCATCCCTTCCCATTGAGTGTGGGCAGGATCTGTGAATATGGCAGGATAATAATTCTGCTGATTAGGTTATGTCATGCCCCATCCTGCCATAGCAGACCAAAGGAAAGTTCTCCTGCTGGCTTTGCAGATGTGGCTACCGTGTTAGAAAGCCAAACGCCTAGGCCCTGAGGGCAGTCCGTCCATGTTGTGAGATTCCCCTACCAAAAGCCAGAAAGGAAATTGAGATCTTTATCCATGACTTTAAGAAAATCAATTCTGGGGCACCTGGCTGGCCAGTCAGTGGAGCATGGGACTCTTGATCTCTGGGTCATGAATTCGAGCCCCGCATTGGATGTAGAGATTACTTAACATAAATAGATAGATGATAGATAGGTAGGTAAGTAGGGAGAGAGAAAGAGAAAGAAAGAGGGGGGGGGGGGGGAGGGAGGGAGGAAGGAAGGAAGAAAGAAAGTCAATTCTGCCAGCAACCTAGTAGAGTTTGGAAGAGACTCTGAGCCTCACATGAGATCATAGCCCCATCTGGCTGACACCTTGATTTCAGCCCAGTGAGACCGTGAACAGAGGGCCCAGCTAACCTGGGCCAGGATTCCTCACCCATGAAACTGTGAGTAATAAATTCATGTCTTAAGCTGCTAAGTTTGTGGTAATTTGCCACGAAGCCATAGAAAACTAATACAGAAGGTTGGGCCTGGATTTAGGAATGTCAGGATCAAAGAGGTTTTGGTGACAGTGCCCGGCTGGGTAGATGGACCCACAGGGCACTAACTTCAACTGAGGCAACCACAGAGGACATCCTACTCCTGCCACAGCTGTCTTTAAGGGGCCTTGGCACAACCTTCCTGGGTTAACTGTCACAACCTTGCTGAAAGTCAATTTACTAGTGTCTATCAAAATTATAAGAGTGTGTGATCTCTGACCCAGTAATTTCCTTCTAGAAATTGACCCCACATATATTAGCAGACATGAGAAATGATCCATGTACAAAGTTATCCATTTGCTCATTCATTCATACAACATGTGTATTGTTAGTAATAGCAGAAGATTGGAAACAACCTAAATGTCTATCACTAGGGATAATTAATACATTACTGTACAGTGGAATACCACATGGCTGGAACAAAAGAACCCGGAAGCTCTGTGGGTATCAGTATGGAAAGATCTTCTAATATGTTTTCAAGAGAAAAAGCAGAAGAGAGCATACATCATGTTAAAAGGAGAAAAGTAAGGATGTATATCCACATACATTAAAAATAATGTCTGGAAGGGAGTGTGCCTGGGTGGGTCGGTCGGTTAAGACTCCAACTTTGGCTCAGGTCATGATCCCACAGTTCATGAGTTGGAGCCTCGCGTTGGGCTCTGTGCTGACAGCTCAGAGCCTAGGACCTGCCTCGGATTCTGCATCTCTCTCTCTCTCTCTCTCTCTCTCTCTAAAATAAACATTATGGGGCACCTGGGTGTGTCGGTCGGTTGAGTGTCTGACTCAGGCTCAGGTCAGTTGAGTGTCTGACTCAGGCTCAGGTCATGATCTAGCAGTTCACGAGTTCAAGCCCCAAGTCAGGCTCTGTGCTGACAGCTCAGAGCCTGAAGCCTGCTTCAGATTCCGTGTCTCCCTCTCTCTCTGCCCCTCCCCCACTTGCACTCTGCCTCTCTCTCTCTCTCTCTCTCAAAAATAAATAAACATTAAAAAAATTTTTTTAATCTCTGGGAGGTTACAGTGGCTGTTTAATTGGAGAGGAAGGGGACTAGGCAGATGGGGCAGGCATTAGAGGGAGACCTTTCATTGTGTATCTGGTTATAGCTTTTATTTCTGAGCCATTTTGAATCATATAGAATGTTCCAAATGCATGTATTTTTAAATTAGAATATTTTACTTATTAATGTTTATTTCTTTATTTTGAGAGAGAGAGCATGCAAGTGGGAGAGGGACAGAGAGAGAGGGAGAGAGAGAATCTCAAGCAGGCTCCGTGTTTTCTTTCTATTTTTTAAATTTTTTTTTTTTTGAGAGAGAGAGCATGAGTGGGGGGTGGGGGGAGAGGGAGACACAGAATCTGAAGGAGGCTGTAGGCTCTGTGTTTTCTTTTTTAATTTTTTTTAACATTTATTTATTTTTGAGAGACAGAGGGACAGATCATGAGCAGGAGAGGGGCAGAGAGAGAGGGGCAGAATTGGAAGCAGGCTCCAGGATCTGGGTTGCCAGCACAGAGCCCAACACGGGGCTCGAACCCATGAACTGTGAGATCATGACCTGAGCTGAAGTCAGACGCTCAACCAACTGAGCCACCCAGGCGCCCCCAGGCTCTGTGTTTTCAATGCAAAGCCTGAAATGGGGTATGAACTCATGAACTATGAGATCATGACCTGAGCCAAAAACCAAGAGCCGGACGCTTAATTGAGCCACTCAGAGGCGCCCCCAAATTAAAACATTTTAAAAGATACTGTAGCTCGGGGCGCCTGGGTGGCTCAGTCAGTTAAGCCTCTGACCTCAACTCAGGTCATCATCTTGTGGTCTGTGACTTTGAGCCCCGCACCAGGCTCTGTGGGGACACCTCAGCCTGGAGCCTGCTTCAGATTCTGTCTCCTTCTATCTCTGCCCTCCCACTCTCTCTCTCTCTCTCTCTCTCTCTCTCTCTCTCTCTCTCAAAAATAAAACATTAAAAAAAGATACTTCAGCTCAACAGAGTTAGGGAACCACATGATCTTTGTAGCATTACCCACCCCACTTCCCACTGGCTCAGTTTCCTTTGCTGCCTGGGACCAAGCTGTCAGCATGGGGAGGAGACACGCCCCCTACCCCACCCCAATTTAGATTTTGTAGCCTGAGCACTATCTTTTACTGGAGCCACCACTTACCTTTTCCACCCCAGCTCCCTGGGGAAAACTTAAGGGCTGTTTTCCCAGAGGCCACTAAGACTTTCCAGCTGTACCAGGGCCCCTGCTGGCAGCTGAGATTCTCCTGGGATAAGAGAATCTGAGGGTCCTGCTAACCACCAGGCCCCAACCATCTGGGAAAACTTGAGTTCAAATAACCCAAGCAGTCCTATCCTACAGATCTGAATCCAACTCAGGCAGGGCTGAGATAGAGCTGGAATGTATCAGTACCAGCTGTTTGTACCTGGAGTCCATTCTGCTGGTTCAGTGCCTGTAGTCTATAGGTTGTATATTTCGGCTAACCTCGGCCCTCAGCTACTTCTCCTCCCACTTCAGTCCCCTACGCTGCCTCCTCCCCACTACTCTGGGCTTCCTCCCCTGATTCTACCTGTTGCTGCTGATTACCCTCCGGTATCAGACAGGTGCTCATCAAGAAACAGATGGCATGCTCAAGATGGGTAATTTGAGAAGAGTTTAATAAGAGATTATTTATAAAAGTGTGGGCAGGGTCTAGGGAAACCACTAGGGATAGGGCAGTACCCGGGGGGCAAGAAGAGGGATCAGCAGCAAAGAGGGATGGGTGGAGAGGGCCCTGGCAGGAGCTGAGACTTGCGTTTCATTAAAGGAGGCAGTCAGCTCACTGTGACTCATCAGGGAGGGGGCCTGGGAAATGAAAAGCCCCTACCTCACTCTCCTTCCTTCCTTCCATCTCCTCCGGGTATCTTATTTTACAAACCTAACACAGGGCACAGGAGCCCATTGACTCTATCCATAGAGGTCAGCTTCCCAGGCAGAGAGCGTTGGGGGAAGGGTGGAGAGGAGATCTGGAGGGACAAATGGAATATATCTACCACCCATCCCATAACATTTTAGAAAAATTATCACGGGAAAAATTTAAACATATAAAAAAAAGTAGACTAGAATAGTATAATGAACACCATGCACCTATCATCCAGTTTCAACAATCATCAACATAGAGCCAATCTCATTTTATTGATATCCCCACTCACTCTGCCCTCTTATTCTTTCTAACCGAATTCCAGACATCATATCATTTCATGTCAGTAATTCATATGCATCTCTAAAAGAGATAAGCGTTCTTTTTTTATTCTTATTAAGTTTATTTATTTCTTTTGAGAGAGAAAGAGTGTGAGCAGGGGAAGGGTAGACAGAGAGGGAAAGAGAGAATCCCAAGAAAGCTTTGCTTGATCATGACCTGGGCCAAAATCAAGAGTCAGCTTAACTGAACCAACTGAGCCACCCAGGCACCCCAAGATAAGGATTCTTTTAAGCCACAAAGCCATTAACAAAAATAATAAATAAAATCGTAATATCCAATCAGTATCAGACTTCCAAATGTCCAATAAATATCATGACTTTTTAAAAAACAATGTTTGCTTGCAACTGGTTGGAGTCTTTTGAGTCCCTTTTAGACCTATAACTTCCCACTCCATCACTTTCTCTTTTTCTTTCTTTATTGAAGAAAACAAGACATTTGTCCTGTGGCATATCCCACAGTCAGGACTTTAGTGATTGTATCACCATAGTCTAATTTAACATGCCCTCTTCTATTTGCTATAAGCTTATAGTTGGCTCCAGAGGCTTAGTCAGATTCAGTTACAATTTTTATTGCTACCTCATAGACAGATGATGATATATTCTTCCTTCAGGAACCACAAAAACCTCATTGACAATTTTTGTGATGTTAGTATCCATGCTGATTGATGCTTAGATCCATTAATTTATTAGAGATGGCAAAAAGACGGTATTCAAATTTATTCCTGTTCTTGTGTTAGCAATTTTGCATTTTGATTTTTTTTTTCAATTCACAATACTTCATGGAACTCACTCGTGTCACCTTGTATAGCCCTAACGCAGCCTTTTAAAAATTTTTTTAAACTTTCATTTATTACTGTGAGACACAGAAAGACAGAGCATGAGCATGGGAGAGGCAGAGGGGTAGGGAGACACAGAATCTGAAACAGGCTCCAGGTTCTGAGCTGTCAGCACAGTTTGACGTGGGTCTCAAACTCACAAACCCCGAGATCATGACCTGAGCTGAGGTCGGACACTTAGCCAACTGAGCCACCCAGGTGCCCCATAATGCAGCCTTTTTAATGGCTGCATAACTTTTGTGGTGCGGACATATTATCATTCATTCAGCCATTCTCCTATTGGCAGGCTTTCACTTGGTGTCCAGTTTTTATTGAGCAATGCTGCAATAAAACATCCTTTTACACATGTCCTTATTTACTAGTGCTGTCATTCCTATGGAATAGATTCCCAGGAGCAGAGTTGCTGGGGAAATGAAATATGTTAATATTAACAGTTGTTACCAGATTAGTTTCTAGAATGACTGTAATACTCCAATGTCCACCAGCAATGTGCACTTTTTAATCTATATCCCTGCCAGCTATTGGTGTTACAGCTTTTTAAATTTTTGCCAGGTTATAGGTATGAAGATTGTCTCATTGCTTCCTTCTGTGGAGCCAGACTGCTAGGTTTAAATTCTAATTCTGCCACTTACTATATGTGTACCTTATTCAAATTAACTTCTCAGGGTCTCAGTTTCCTTATCTGTAAAATGGGGATGATAATAATAATACTTGCCTTAACATGTTGTAAGGATTAAGTGAGTTAACATATGTAAAGTACTTAGGACAGTGTCTGGCTTATTGCAAGCGCTTCTCATTATTTTTGTCTCTTCCTCTCTTTTCTAGAGCCTCATGGCATATCACCTCCATTCCTCTATTGCCAGCACCTTAGCATCCTGAACCCCCTGTTCTTTTAAACTCCCACCACTGCAAAGCCCACTGTCCTCTCAAGCTCTTACCTAGGATGCCAGATGCAATCATACAGACAAGGCCATTAGGAATTCAGACTCTTTCCTCAGATGGGTCCTGAGCACTGATCGGAAATCCATGTTTCTTTGAGTCCATTTCCCCTCCCCTCCCCCAAGCAGGTATTCTAAATTATCACTACACTTCCTGATCCTCCATCCCACTAACCTCTACCCCACTAACCTTTTAGCACACAACTTTGAAGCACTTACCTATAACCTTATAAAGGTAGATGTGTCAGACTGACTTGTTCAACACGCATTTCAGTGTGTACGGTCGGGAAGGACAAAAGGCTCCTTTGCACCCAGGGTTTTGGATGTAATACAGGTTATACCAGTTAGAAGCACTCATGCATCAAATGGTGGCATTTTCTCACAGTGAGAAATAATTTCTTCACATTGCTTTAAAATACAGTGTTTTAATGACACAAACCTAGTGGACTATACCCTTAGGACAAAGCGCTCTTAAAAAAAAATCTTAAACTGCTTTTAGTAGTCTTAGTGATATTAGTATTACTATTTTCTCTCTCACACACACAGGATAGGCCTACTAATTATGATAATGTTGTTAGGAATAGGAATTTTTCCACAAAAGATAAAAGAGAGATGCTAGTATAAAATCAAATAAATTATACAGCTTAATCATAAATTCAAATTGGAAATATCAATATAAACTCATGACTTAGGTTATTTTATTTTGTTTTTTATCCTTTTTGTAGTGTTTTACTTATTTTTGAGAGAGACAGAGTGCAAGCAGGTGGGGGGTGGGAAGAGAGAGGGAGACACAGAATCTGAAGCAGGCTCCAGGCTCTGAGTTGTCAGCACAGAGCCCAGTGTAGGGCTCGAGCCCACGAACTGTGAGATCATGACCTGAGCTGAAGTCAGGCACTTAATGGACTGAGCCACTCAGGCGTCCCTGGAATTTTTTTAAAAATTGTATCTCTTAGCTTTGTACACTGACAAAGACTTAGAAACAATGCTGACTCAGTAGCATAAGCACACTAGTACCAAAATGGTGGCCTCTAAATACCATTTTCACCTAAAAGAAATAGGGCTTCTTAGAGAGATGGCAGATTCCACTTAGAGTTAGGAAGTGTACAAAATAAGCAAAGGAACTATCAGTGACTACTGGGGTTTGTCAAAATGACACAGAAACCAGCTTGAAATCACTCCTGCTGGTTTAAGAGGAGATAAATTGGGTATCAAAATGAATAAATATTGCAATTGACTGATAAACATCAATTTCTTAAATTTATGAGTTCATGATGGTATTAAATAATGAAACCAAAAGCCAGAAAGCTTATTCATCATCATTAGAGGTAGCTAGAACACGAATTCATTGTTTTAAAAAAGTGGTTTTTAAAATAAGAGAAAGTATCAAACACATATCTGCCTTTTCTGTATGTTAACTGAATTTTTCCATAACCAGATAGTTGATGAAGAATCTTCTTCTTTTTAGAATTCCAGCTAATATGCAGAATAATGATAAAGTAAGGTTATTACCATTTTTCAGGTCTTAATAAAATGATGGATCTTAGTGATGATCATCAATGGCTGCTAAAAACCATTAGGGGAAAGATTGATAGGAAACCTTAAAATGAATGAATCAGGCTGACATCACCTGATCTTACTAATTAATTTTAGCATTCCTACAAGAGAGACAACACACATTACCTACCCCTTGATGTGTTGTGAGGGGAAGTACGTAGCATCAACTATTAAATATTTTGCCTATAAAAATCCCCACTAATCTAATCAAATCACTCTATATAAATACCAATTACCAGGAAACACAGGGAACAGAGATTGAGTTCAATGACACCCTGTAGAAGCAATCAACCAAATCCAGAATATAATACATTCCATAGGATAAACGATCCAGTTTGTCTAATAAATCAATGGTGTGGGAGAAAAGGGAGTGGAGCTGTTAGAAAATAAAATAAACTTATGATCTGTAATAACCAACAGAATATATGAAACTTCCTTGGATCCTGATGTGAACAAACTAACCGAAAATTATATCTGATATCTTTGTGAGAACTGAGGGACTTTGAAGATGGTTAAATAGAAAAAGATTGGCAAAATATTGATAATTGTTGAAGCTGAGTGATGACGAGTACATGGGGGTTCATTATACAATCATTTCTACTTTTGTGTATCTTTAAAATTTTTAATAATAAAAGGTTTTTAGGGGCACTTGAATGGCTCAGTAGGTAGAGCCTGTGACTCTTGATCTCAGGATCATGACTTGCAGCCCCATGTTGGGCATAAAGATTACTTAAAAATATATAAAATGTTTTTTTAAATTTTTTAATGTTTTATTTATTTTTGAGAGAGAGAGAGAAACAAAGTGAGCAGGGAAGGTCAGAGAGAGGGAGGCACAGAATCCAAAGACAGGCTCCAGGCTCTGAGCTAGCTGTCAGCACAGAGCTCCACACAGGGCTGGAACCCATGAACCGTGAGATCATGACCTGAGCCGAAGCCAGACATTCAACCAACCGAGCCACGCAGGCACCCCATAAAACATTTTTTAAAGTAAATGTTCCTTAAAGACAAGGAAAAAACAAGAAAATGTCACAGATTGTAGACTAAAGAGACATAATGACTAAATGCAATATGGTATCCTCAAACAAATCGTGAAAGAGAAAAAGGGAAATCCAAATACTGTCTGGAGTTTAGTTGAAAGTATTGTACCAATGTTTGTTTCTTACTTTTGATAAATGTACCAATGTTGTCTGAGCCCGTTTGGGCTCCTATAACAAAATACCATGAACTAGGTGGCTTAGAAGCAACAGAAATTTATGTCCCGCAGTTCCAGAGGGTGGGAATCGAAGATCAAGGTGCCAGCATGGTCAAGTGAGGGCCCTCTTCCAAAGTCATAGCTGGTGTCTTCTCATTATGTCCTCACAGGGTGGGGGTGGCTAGGGAGTCTCTCTGGAACCTCTTTTATATGGCACTAAACCCATTTATGAAAGCTCCACTGTCATGACATAAACACCTCCCAAAGACCCCACCTCCAAATACCATTCACCTTTGGGGATTAGGATTTCAACATACGAATTTTGAGGGTACACAAGCATTTGTACCATAGCAATGGTTATATAAAATGTTAACATTAGAGAAACTGGGTGAAGAGTATACAGGAATATTCTGGACTATCTCTGCAACTCCTCTGGAAATCTAAAATGATTTAAAAGCTAAAATTTAAGGGTGCCTCGATGGCTTTGTCAGTTAAGCATCTGACTTCGGCTCATGAGTTTGAGCCCCATATCAGACTCTGTGCTGACAGCTCAGAGCCTGGAACCTGCTTCAGATCCTGTGCCTCCCTCTCTCTCTGCCCCTCACCCGCTCATGCTCTGTCTCTCTGTCTCTGTCTCTCTCTCCTTCAAAAATAAACATTAAAAATAATAAGAAAATAAAAACTAAATGTTGAAAATAAATAAATAAATCTCTACACATAAGTTTCTTAAAGTGAATTTATACCTTTAGAGAAAAATACCTATGTCCCTATTAGTGGCTTTAAATAATTCTCGAAAGATGAGGAAATTGGCATACTTATACTACCTCCATGTTTCCTCACCTCTAGGATATCCATGATTTGGTTGGTTATATTAATGACTTCTATTTATATCATCTCAGTATATGTAACATGTATATGCTGTTCTCTTCCTATAGTCATTTTTGCCTTTAATGGACCCAATGATCACTCCTAGTCATTTGCATTATTATATCTGTTGGTAGAAATGTATCAGACAGTTCTATCTTCAAGAAAGGCTCTTGGGAAGTATAAAACCATCTGTGCCATTATACTTGGATGGCAGTCTGCTCACCACACGTTCTCTGTCTCTGAAGACGTGGTAAGCATTACTCCTCCATCTTCTAATGTTGGATGCTATTATAGAGCGGCTGGAAGCCAGATGAATTTCTTCCCATTCACGAGTGACTTGGTTTATTTGTAAGGATTCTCATGGGATTCCTTCTTTATTTCTGAAATCCCTTAACTTTGTGAAGATATGTGTTGAAGGTAGCTATTTTATATCAATTTTACCTGGGATAGGTTTGTTATTTCCAACTAAAATTCAAGTCTTATTTCTGGAAGCACTCTTGAATTTTATATTTGAACATTTTTGTTGGTATTGCTGTTCCATTTAATCTATTCTCCTATTCAGAAACACCAATCATACATGTGGTAGATCTTTGTTCTTTATATGTGTCATTTGTCTCTTTAATCCTTTTATTTTAAAATTTTTTAAAGTTAATTTATTTATTTTGAGAGAGAGTGGGGGGGGGTAGGGGCAGAGAGAGAGGGAGAGAGAGAATCCCAAGCAGGCTCCACACTCAGCCAGGAGCCCAATGTGCAGCTCAATCCCATAAACCATGACATCATGACCTGTGTCCAAATCAAGAGTCAGATGCTTAATCAACTGAGCCACCCAGCTGCCCCTTGTCTTTAATCCTTTTAAACTTCTAAAATTACTTGTTATATTCTCATTCGTTTTGTTCACTTTTCTCAGGCCTTCCTTTCATGCCCATGGCTTTTGTCCCCCAGTAATCTCTCTCTTTTTTTAATGTTTATAAGATGACCTTCATTTCTTCTTTATCTATCTTCTCCATTTCTTTCCTGAGCCCTGCTAGCTCATTTCTTATTTCTTTTATCTTATTTTTTTCTCTTGAGCTATTTTATCTGTATTTAAGTTCCTTATTCACATATTGTGCTTCTATTTAATTTTTTGTATTCCTATATAAATCTTCCCCTCCTTCATTCATGTTCTCTCTCTCTCAGAATAAATAAGTAAGCATTTAAAAGAAAACTCACAGGATGAGTTCAATAGTAGAAAAATGATGACAGAGGAAAGTATTATTAAACTTAAATGTATATCAGTATTTAATTTAAATGTATATCAAGTGTGTTAAATTTGAACAACCAAAAAACAAAAATTAGAAAAAACTGGACAGAGCCTCAAGAAATGAGGGACAATAATAAAAGGGCAAACATTCACGTCATCTGAGCTCTAAAAGGAAAGGAGAAAAAGTGTGTTACTAAAAAAAATAATTGAAGAAATAGACTGAATACTAATTGATGAATCTGAAGAAAGATAAAAAAAAGAAATTCATACCCAGATACATCATAATCAAACTGCTAAAAAGTAAAGACAAAAAAAGGATCTTGAAAGCAGACAGTAACAGTGTATTAGCTATAGGGGAACAACTCTTCTAATGACTACAGATTTCTTATCAGAAACCATGGAGATAAGAAGGAAGTGGCACAAAGTTGAAAAAGGTCAACACAGATTTTTATATCCAAGGGCACCTGGCTGGCTAAGTCAGAGGAGTGTGTGACTCTTGATCTCAGGGTCATGAGCTTGAGCCCCACATGGGTGTAGAGATTACTTAAATAAATAAAACTTTAAAAAGAAGAATTTTATATCCAGTGAAGATATCCCTCAGGAATCAAGGTGAAACAATGACATTCTCAGGCAAACTAATATAAATCATTGCTAGCAGAACTGCTCTAAAAGAATTGCTTAAGGAGTTCTTCAGATAGAAGAGGAATAATAACAGAAGGAAATTTGGACCATTAGGACTGAATGAAGAGCAATAGAAATAGTAAATATCTGGGTAAACAAATCTTCTCTCAAATGATTTAAAATATGTTTAATGATTCAAAGCAAGAACTATGTTATTGTTTGATAGGGTTTTCAATGTATGTAGATGTAGTATATAAGACAGGTATAACATAAAGGGATGAGGGTAAAGGGACCTATATGGTGGTAAGGTTTCTACATTCTACTTGAAGTGGTAAAATATTAATTCAAGGTAGAGTGTGAAAAGGTAAGTATGTATATTATAATCCCAAGAGCCACCACCAAACCAACACAAACTATGTAAAGAGATAATTTAAAAACCTAATGGATAAATTAAAATGAAATGAAAAAATGTTCAAATAATGCAAAAGAAGGCAAGAAATAGAAACAATGACAAAAAACCAGAATGAACAAACATATAATAATAAAATAGTAAACATAAATGCAAGCATATCAATAATAGTACTAAATGTAAATCATCTACACATACCAATAAAAAGACAAAGTTTGAAAATACATTAAGCAAAAACTGAGAGAACAAAAAAGGGAAAATCTCACAATTATATTTGGAGATTTTAACACTTTGCTCTCAGAAATCAATAGAACTAGTAGAAAATCAGCAAAGATATAAAACTAAACAATACCATCAATCAACTACATCTAACTGATATTTATATAACAACCCCCCCCAAGCAAAAGCAGAATATGTCCAAGTGCACATGGAACATTTATCCAGATAGACCATATCCAGGGTCTTAAAACAAACCTCAGTACATTGGAAAGAATTGAAATCAGAAAGTATGTTCTGTGTCTCCAATTGGAAATTAAACATACATTCCTAAATAATTCATGGATCTCAAAAAAATTAGACAATATTTTGAACTGAACAAAAATGGAACTATAACATTTCAAAATTAGTGGTATATAGCTGAAGAAGTACCTAGATGGGTATTAGTAGTATCAAATGTTGATATTAGAAAAGAATGAACTGAAGTCAATAATCTAATTTTTCACCCTAAGAAAAAGCCCAGAAAAAAAGCAAAAGAAACACAAAGCAAGCAGAAGGAAGGAAATTATAAAGATAAGAGCAGGGGTGGCCCGGTCAGTTGAGTGTCTGACTTCAGCTTAGGTCATGATTTCATGGTTTGTGAGTTTGAGCCCAACATCAGGCTTGCTGCTGTCAGCACAGAGCCCACTTCAGATTCTCTGTCCCCCTTTTTCTATGCCCCTCCCCTGCTCACGCTCTCTCTGTCTCTCTCAAAAATAAACCTAGAGGGATGCCTGAATCCCTCAGTTGGTTAAGCATTCAACTTCAGTTCAGGTCCTGATCTCACCATTCATGAGTTTGAGCCCCATGTTGGGCTCTGCTCTGACAGCTCAGAGCCTGGAGCCTGCTTCAGATTCTGTGTCTCCCTCTCTCTCTCTGCCCCTCCCCTGCTCATGCTCTGTCTCTCTTTCTCTAAAAAATGAATAAACACTTAAAAAAATTCTAAACCCTAGAGCAAATATCATTGATAATCATGAAAGGTTGAACACTTTATTTCTAAGATTGGAAATAAGGCAAGGACATACACTCTCTTATCCAATCTCATACTGGAAATCCTCACCAGCACAATAAGTCAAGAAAAAGAAAGGGAAGGTATACATTGAAAAGGAAGGAATAAACCTGTTTCACAAGCAAGACAGTTGTGTATGGAAAAAGTCCCAAAGAATCCAAAAAATGTTTTTCTAGAGCTAATAAGGGAGTTTAGCAAGATTGTAGAATACAAGGTCAATACAAAATATTTTGGTATTTTAACAATTTGGCAATCATGATTCTTTATGCTAATGATTTGGAAACCATAATGTTTTTTAAATACCATTTATATAGCTCCAAAAAATGAAATATCTAGGTATAAATATAAATAAATTTATATCTAGATAAATATGTAGATATAAATATCTAGATATAATAAATCATGTGTAGGGTCTGTATACTAAAAGCTACAAAAAGCTGATGGAAGAAATCAAAGACATAAACAATGGGAGAGACATACTGTCTTCATTAATTGGAGGACTCAATATAGAAAAGATGTCAGTTCCGCCAAATTGACCTATAAATCCAACATAATTTCAATCAAAATCCCAGCATAATGTTTTTAGATATAAAGAAGCTAATTCTAAAAATTATATGGAAAAGTAAAGAAACTAGAATAGCTAAGACAATTTTGAAAAAAAAAAATAAACCTTATTTTAAGACTTATGATATACCTATAGTAATCAAAGCTATGTGACATTTTGCAGGGGGGTAGGTATATAGATTAATAAACTCATGGATCAGAGGTGCCTGGGTGGCTCAGAGGGTTAAACATCTGACTTCAGCTTAGGTCATGATCTCACAGTTCATGGGTTCAAGTCCCATGTTGAGATTCTCTCTTTCTCTCTCTCTTTGTCCCCCTCTCTCTCTCTCTGTCTCTCTCTCTGCCCCTCTCCCACTCACACTTTCTCTCTCAAAATAAATAGACTTAAAAAAAATAAACAGAGGTTGCTGGGTGGCTTAGTCAGTTAAGCACCAGAGTCTGGCTTAGGTCATAATCTTGTGGTTCGTGACTTTGAGCCCCACATTGGGCTCTCTGCTGTCACCACAGAGCCTGCTTCAGATTCTTTGTCCCCCTTTCTCTCTGCCCCTTCCCTGCTAATGCTCTCTCTGTCTCTCTCAAAAATAAACATTAATAAAATTTTTAAATAAATAAGTAAACACATAGAGCAGTGGAACAGAATAGAGAATCCAGAAATATATTCACAGAAATATGTACAACTGATTTTCAACAAAGATGCAAAAGCAATCCACTGGAGTGAAGGTTACCTTTTCAACATGGTACTGAAGCAACTGTACGTCCTCAGGGAGAAAAAAGAGAATCTCAATCTACATCTCGCATATTACACAAAAACTAAGTCAAGATGAAATGAGACTTCAATGCAAATCCTAACTATAAAACATTAAGAAAAAAGTAGGAGAAAATCTTTGGGACCCAGGGTGAGGCAGAGAATTCTTAGTCTTGTCACCTTTAAGGCATGATCCATAAAAGAAAAAAATTGATAAATTGAACCTCATCAAAATAAACCTTTTTCTCTGTGAAAGACCCTGTTGAGAGAATAAAACTATAGCCTGGGGGAAAGTACTTGCAAACTAGGAGTCTGACAAAGGATTTGTATCTAGAATATATAAAGAACTCTCAAAACTTAACAGTAACAAAACACTGTTAGAAAAAGGAGAAAAGACATTAACAAACTTTCACCAAAGAAGATCTATACATAGCAAGTCATCACATGAAAAGATACCTAACATCATTAACTACTAAAGTACAGAACAAAATCCCAGTGAGATACTACCATACATCTATTAGAATAGTAAAACACAGGGGCGCCTGGGTGGCTCAGTCTGTTAAGCCTCCGACTTCAGCTCAGGTCAGATCTCGTGCTTGTGGGTTCGAGCCCCGCGTCAGGCTCTGGGCTGACAGCCAGCTCAGAGCCTGGAGCCTGCTTCCAGTTCTGTGTCTCCTTCTTTCTCTGACCCTCCCCCTCTGATGCTCTCTCTCTGTATCAAAAATAAATAAAACATTAAAAAAAAAAAGAATAGTAAAACACAAAACAAAACAAATACTGACAATACCAGGTGCTTCCAAGGACGTAGAACAATTGGAACTTTTATACACGGAGCAGGAATGCAAAATAGTACGGCCGCTCTGGAAAACAATGCAGCAGTTTCTTATAAATTTAAACATGTGCTTACTATATATTCCAACAATCCGAGTTCTAAATATTTTCCCTAGGGCAGGGGTCACCACCCTAAGGCAAGCAGGTCAAATCAGACCAATGATCTGCTTTTGCATGTCTGCACGCTAAGAATGCTTTTTATAATTTTAAATTATTTTTTATTTTTTATTTTTTAAGTTTATTTATTTATTATGAGAGAGACAGAGACAGTGCAAGCGGGGGAGAGGTAGAGAGAGAGGGAGACAGAAAATCCCAAGCACGCTTTCCACTTCCAGTGCAGAGCTTAAACCCACAAAACCGTGAGAACATGACCTGAGCCAAAACCAAGAGTAGGACACATAACCAACTGAGCCACCCAGGCGCCCCAAGAATGCTTTTTATAATTTTAAGAGTTGTTTGTTATTTGTTTTTAAAGAATATGTTACAGAGACTATACATGGTCCGCAAAACCTAAGGTTTTTAGTATCTGGCACTTTACAGAAAAGATTTGCCAACCTCTGCCCTAGAGAAATGAAAACTTTTGCTCACGCAAAAACTTTTGTACATTAACTTTTATAATCCCCTCTATTCCTTTTGCCCCAAACTGGAAGCAATCCAAATATCCTTCCATTGGTGAATAGATTAACAAACTCCATATGAGACATCATCCATAATAATGAAATTCTACTTAGCAATAAAAAGGAAGAAACTATGGTTACATAGAACAATTTGGATGAATCTCAAAGGTGTTATGCCGAGTGAAATAAGTCAGGCCCCAAAAATTACATACTACGTTTATGATTCTACCTATATGACATTCTCAAAAATATAAAATTATAGAGACAGAAAACAAATCAATGGCAGCATGAGAGAGTTTGTGGATTGATGGAACTATTCAATATCCTGACTGTTGTGGTAGTTACACAAATCTATATATGCTTTAAAACTCATAGGCGTATATACAAAAGAAAAAAGTTTATTTTACTGTATGACAACAAAGGAGAATACTTTAAAAAGTTCAAAGTAGCCAAATGTTTGCCAGTATGTAGCTTCTTTTAAAGTGCCTCATGAGGGGCACCTGGGTGGCTCAGTCGGTTAAGCATACAACTTCGGCTCAGGTCATGATCTCCATTGCTTGTGGGTTCGAGCCCCATGTCAGGCTCTGTGCTGACAGCTCAGAGACTGGAGCCTGCTTCAGATTCTGTTTCCCTCTCTTTCTGCCCCTCCCCCACTTGTAATCTCTCTCTCAAAAATGAATAAATTTAAAAAAAAATTTTTTTAAGTGGCTCATGAAAGAAAATGAAATTTTAAATTGAGCTAACAGCAGTGATAATGGCAAATCAAAGACAAGAATGCTGGTGCCATCCCTTGTAAAGTTTAGACTGTTTGTTAAAATTTGTCACAGTGTCAGCCATTACTATAGAGTTAATACTATAAAATATTGCTTATGCCAGTGCAAGGAAATGCTGCCGTGGTTACATGGTAAATGTTGTGGATCTGGGGCAGATATGGAAGATCGTTAGACAAGCCACAAATAGTCTACAGTAGCAATGCCTCTGGAACAGCATTACTAATTATGCCATTTAAAGCTTTGTTGAGAGGAGCACCTGGGCGGCTCAGTTGGTTGGGTGGTGGACATAGGCTCAGGTCATGATCTCACAGCTCATGAGTTCCAGCCCTGCATCAGGTTCTGTGCCGACAGCTCAGAGCCTGAAGCCTGCTTCGGATTCTGTGTGTGTCCCTCTCTGCCCCCTTCCCTGCTCATGCTCTGTCTCTCTGTCTCTCTCTCTCTCTCTCTCAAAAATAAATAAACATTAAAAAAAAGTTTAAAGCTTCATTGAGAATTTGGCACAGGTTATAACAGCAGGGTACAAATCATTTCTGGATAGGATAAATAGTATTTTCTATGTTCATAACCAATGCCAAAAATGACACTGTAAAACAATAACTGGGTCAGCATTCATGGACAAACGCCACAGATTGTTGAGTTTCTCTTGGATGAACCTATCATGGGCCTTACAAGCTCAGGTACTTCTGTTAATGGAGCCCTCCGGTAATGAACACTCTTATATTACTTCCAGATAGTGGTGATGATGAACAATAGCTCTAATCCCTTCAGCCAGATAAAGAGTTTCAATATGATATTGTCTTTCTTTGCCTACCAAGGGCCTATCTCTCCACCTAGTCTCTCAGAATCTATTTTTAAAAATTAGTTGAAATGTGGTCCCTTCTACATGAGAGAACCAAGAGAAAGAAAACACTGATCATACATCTCAAAATTGATCATATGCTCTTTCCAATATATCCGATTGCTGCAAGAACCAAGAGGGGAAAATAAATGTATTTTCTATGATAGCTACCTAACTGCAAGGGAGGCTGGGAAATGTAGTCTAGTAATGTTTCCAGGAGGAAGAATTAAGAGGTTTGGTGAACAGCCTGTCAGTCTTTGCCACAAGCAATTTGGTGGTGGTAGAGGACAAATTGGAGAGACCCCCTGAACCCCTTTCTCCAGAGGGTGTACATTAAGTAAGTGATCAATGTCAGCCAAGAATGAAGACTGTGAGGCAGAGCCACAAGACTTTGATCTCAGACTTGTTTAAGTAGTTGAGTCTTCCAGGAAGCAGACACTATGACAGAGTTAAGAGTAGAGAGGTTTACCGGTAAATCATGCCCTTGAAAGATAAAGGGGGGAGGGGCACCCGGGTGACTCAGTCAGTTGAGCCTCTGACTCTTGATTTCAGCTCAGGTCATGATCTCACGGGTTCGTGAGTTTGAACCCCACATCGGGCTCTGGGCTGACAGTGTGGAGCCTGCTTGAGATTCTCTCTCTGTCTCTCTTTCTGCCTCTCCTACCCTCTCTCTCTCTCTCTCTCAAAATAAGTGAATGAACTTTGAAAAAGTAAAAAATAAATAAGATAAAAGGGGGAGAATGCAGGTTAGGCAGGGCCAGATTCAGACTGCAATGCAGATCTGACCGTCTTAGCCCCTACAATGGAGAGCTCCAAAGCAAAGATTGTCCATTATAGGAGTTCCACATTGCACAGTTGTGGTAAGAGCCTAATACCACCACCATACTCAGTTGTTGTCTGGGAGCAACTGAGAAACGGAATGGCCTTTGCCCCAAAGCTGATGCAGAGTGATATAAGCAAAATGGCCGAATAGGATGCCCAGACAATCCTTCCTCCCACAGAGACACCAACAACAGTTCAGGAATGAATTCCCTTTATGAGAAATCCAGAAACCCATTAAAAGGCTTCTGTACCCCAGGCAAGCATGAAATCAGCTACATCAAAGGTGCTGGGAAATTTTGTGACCCTCTTACCCTAGTGCCCCCCCGCCTCTCCCCCCGCCCCGTACAGTGCCACGTGATTGTGAGAAAGCTCCCAGCTCCTGGTATATCTCCCTGAGTAGGGAAAGAGAAGACTGGACTAGACATTCCACATTCAGACTTTTCAAGGGGACTACCTGAGGGACTGAATTCTGTCTTGCCTGCCTCTGAGCGCTGACAAGACCCAGCATACTTTAAATAGCTGGGGGCCCGCTGAGAACAAAAGAGAGCCAGGCTGCCTGCTGCTGCTTCTGAGAACCTGCAGTACCACAGACACAGGCTAATACAGCTTGGCGGCCTCTCCCTCAAGGGGAAAGTGAACAGTGGAGCATGTGTCCAACATTCCAGCTTTCAGGGGGCTGTCCAAGGGCCCGGTTTCTGTCTCAGACCATGGATGAGACCTAGCATACTCTAGGTGCGTGAGAGCTGCTGAGAACAAAAGAGATCAGTGCAGCCTGCTGCTACTCCAGAGGGCCTAGGGTACAGGAGAAAGACACTGATACAAGTTGGCAGCCTCTTCCTCGGGAGAGGAGAAGAATGGAGTGTGCATCCAACATTCTGGCTTATTGAGGGGGCTGTCCAAAGGATTGGTTTCTGTCTAGCACAACTTGGGGCACTGACAGGACCTGACATACTCTAGATGCTTTGAGGGCCTCTGGAAAATCAAAAGCTAGGCAGCATGCTGCTGTTTCAGAGGACTCACAGTACAGCAGGCTCCAGAGTAAACATGAGATTATAAGGTTTTGAATAAAAGAAACAAGTAAATCCCTTTAATTCCGAATCTACGTGCACAAGTCTAGAGAAGACACATCCACAGAAAATGTTTGAGAGGCCCCCAGGTCTTTCCCTGTACTAAGCCAGTCTGGGCCTGGGAGAGGTGGCTGTTTTTTCAAATATCAACAGATAATCAACACAAAGTTACAAGGACATCAAGAAACAGGCGGAAATGGCCTAAGCAAATTGACAACATAAATCTCCATAAATCAACCCTAAAGAAATGGAGGTACATGAATTACCTGACAAAGAATTCAAAATAACCATCATAAAAATGCACAACGAGCTTAGGAAAAGTATACATGAACAAGATGAGTACAACAAAGAGATAGAAAATATTAAAAAGAATCAAACTGAATTTTGGAGGTGAAGAATGCAGTAAGTGTGGAGAAGAAGAGAGAGAGAAAGGAAAAGAAAGCTTATTTAAGAAGTGATGGCTAAAAACTCCCCAAATTTGGAGAACGAAATGGCATCCACATTCAAGAATCCTAATAGACACATTATAATCAAATTGTCAAAAGTCAAAAAGAATTCTGAAAGCAGCAAAATAAAAATGACTCATATTCAAGGAAACCCTCATAAGACTATAAGCAGATTTTTTTTTCAGCAAGAAACTTGCAGTTCAGAAGGGATGTATTTGAAGTTCTGGAAAAAACTGCCAGGCACAAATACTGTATCCATCAAAATTGTCCATCAAAAATGAAGGAGAGGGGCAACTGGGTGGCTCATTTGGTTAAGCGTCTGACTCTTGATCTCAGCTCAGGTCTTGATCTCAGGGTCATGAGTTCAATCCCCACATTGGGTTCCGTGCTGGGCATGGAGCCTACTTAAAAAAAAATAAATAAAATGGAGAAGAGAAGAAGACTTTCCCAGATAAACAAAAGCTGTGGGAGTTCATCAGCATTAGACCAGCCCTTCTAAGAAATGCTAAAGAGAGTCCTTCAGGTTGACATGAAAACACACCAAACAGCAACACAAAAACATATGAAAGTATAAAGCTCACTAGTATAAGAGTAAATATATAAATAAGTACAGAATACTGAAATACTGTAACTATAATATATAAATCACTTTTAAGTCTGGTATAGAACCTAAAAGACAAAAGTATAACAATGACTATAATTATAAAAATGTTATTGAATGCACAATATAAAAAATGTAATTTCTGACATCTATAACATAAAGTGGAGGGGGGAAGTAGAAGGGTAGAATTTTTATATGTGATTGAAATTGTTATCAGCTTAAAATAGATTATTGTCACTATAAGATGTTTTATGTAAGTCCTATGGTAACCAGACAGAAAACACCTATAGAGGCTACAAAGGAAAAGGAAAATAAGAAACGAATCAAATCATGTCATGACCAAAAAAAAACCAAACAAAGAAACAAACAAAAAACCTATTAATGAAACACAAAGGAAGACAGCAAGCAAGAAAACATAAGCAGGACAAAAGAATTACAAGATAAACAGTAAACAATGATAAAAATGGCAGAGTAGTCCTTCCCTATCAATAACCACATTAAATGTAAATGGATTAAACTCCCCCAAACTAAAGACATGGAGTGACTGAATGGATAAAAAGATCCAACTAGATGCTGTCTTCTAGACTCACTTTATTTTATTTATTTATTTTTTTACATTTTAACTTCAGTATAGTTAACATACAGCGTTATATTAGTTTCATGTGTACAATATAGCAATTTGACAATTCTATACAGGGGTGCCTGGGTGGCTCAGTTGGTTGAGCACTGACTTTGGCTCAGGTCAGGATCTCATGGTTCCTGGGTTCGTGCCCCACATCAGGCTCTATGCTGACAGCTCAGAGCCAGGAGCCTGCTTCGGATTCTGTGTCTCCCTTCTCTCTGCTCCTCCCTTGCTTGCGTGCACTCTCTCTCTCTCAAAAATAAAATATACATTAAAAAATTAAATAATTCTGTACATTATATAGTGTTCATCATGATAAGCACTTCACCTATTTCACCCATTCCCCCAAACCCCTCCCCTCTGGTAACCATCAGTTTATTCTCCATAGTTAAGGGTCTGGTTTGGGGTTTGTCTCTTTTTTTCTTTGCTCACCCGTTTTGTTTCTTATATTCCGTAGATGAATGAAATCTTATGGTCTTTTTTCTTCTCTGACTTATTTCACTTACCATTGTATACTCTAGATCCATCCATGTTGTTGCAAATGGCAAGATTTCATTGATTTTTATGGCTGAGTAATGCTAACTATTGATAGATATGTACCTATTGCCATTTTGTTCCTTGTTTTATGGTTGTTTTGCAGTTGTTCTCTATTCTTTTCTTCTCTTGCTCATTTCTCTCACAGTTTGCTGGATTTCTTTAGTGATAATCTTAGATTCCTTTCACTTTATTTTTTGGCATATCTATTACTGGTTTTTGATTTGTGGTTACTATTAGGTTTGTATATAACATCTTATGCATATAGAAGTCTACATTAAATTGATGGTCACTTACGTTTGAACCCATTCTTTACTCCTCTCCATCCCACATTTTAGATATGTGGTGTCATACTTTACATATTTTTATAGACATATTTAATTTTAGTGCTTTTGTGCTTCCTACTTTTGTTATTCCTGGTTATGGCCTTTCCTTTACACTCAAACAGTTACCTTTAACATTTCTTGAAGGACTGATTTGGTGCTCATGAATTCATTTATCCTTGTCTGGGAAACACTTTATTTCTGCTTCTATTCTAAATTCCCTTGCTGAATAGAGTACTCTTGGCTGCAGGTTTTTTCTTTCTTTCAGCACTTGGAATATATCATGCCACTCCCTTCTGGCTTAAAAGGTTTCTGCTAAAAAATCAAACTGAGAGCCTTATAGGGTTTCTCTTATATGTAACTGTTTTCTTTTCTCTTGCGGCTTTTAAAATTCCCTCTTTATCACTACTTTGTGCAATTTAAATTACAATGTGTCTTGGTGTGGACCTCCTTGGGTTGATTTTCTTAGAGACTCTTTGTGCTTTCTGGACTTGATTTCTATTCCCTTCCCCAGACTTGGGAAGCTTTCAACTATTACTTCCTCAGCTACATTTTCCCCCCTTTCTCTCTCCTCTCCTGTGATCCTGCATATGCATATGTTATGATGCTTTATAGTGTTGCTAAGTCTGTTTTCATTTTTTATTATTTTATTTTTCTTTCCTGTTCAGTGTGATTGTTTTCCATTATTCTTCCCTCTAGATCCCTAATCTGTTCCTCTGCTTCTTCTAATCTACTATTTATTCCCTCTTGTGTATTTTTAAATTTAAATTATTGAGTTCTTTATCTATAATTGGTTCTTTTTTGTCTTCTGTCTCTTTGTTAAGGGTCTCACTGAGGTACTCCACTCTTTTCAAGACCAATGAATATCTTTATGACTAGTACTTTAAATTTTTATCTCCACTTTGTGTAGTTTCTTGCTGTGATTTTGCCCTATTCTTTCATTTGGGACATATTTTTCTGTCTCCTCATTTTGTCTAACTCTCTGTGTCTTTTTCTATGGTTAGGAAAGTCAGCTATATCTCCTGCTCTTGAAAATAGTGGCCTTATGAAAAAGAGGTCCTGGAGTACCTTGCATTGCAATGTCTCCTGTTCGCCAGAACTTGGTACTTCGAGGGTGTCTCCTATGCATGTTGACTGTGCCCTGCTCTTGTGACTGAGCCTCTTTTGTTTTCAATCTATTCCTCTGCAATGGCTTTTTGCCTGTTATGGGCAGGGTTTGGCCTCTGTGTTTTTAGTTAGCCATTCTAGGGCCACCTTAGGCTTGAGTTTAGACCAGGCATTTACTAGAGATGCAACAGCACCTAACTGCTGGGTGCTTTTCCTGTATCATCCCCTGAGAAGCTTTGGTTAGTGGGCGTAGCCTGCAGTCAGACCAGATTTCCTCCCCCAGGCCACTGTTGGAGCTACATTCAGACTGGTACATGTGATTATCTTCCCCTTTCTTCAGGATGGGAGTCACTGTGGAGTGGTGTTCATCCCCATTGGGGCTGCCTGCACCATACCAGATTTGTAGCACCACTTTGGATGGAGTACAGCCAAGGACCTAATGGAGAGGGAAGGTCTGCAAGAGAACATGGGGGTGGGATGCACAGTGTTAGTAAGTTTTGTGCAGGTCTGCTATGAGAGAGGACCTAGAGCCAAGGCCTAGCTGGAGGGGTTGTGTCTACAGGGGAAGGCAGGGTGGGGCATGCTGTTAGCTAAAGCTAGGTAGTGAGTGTTGGTGCTTAACTGGTTCCCAGGGGTGTCCACTTGTTTAGGCTGGGGGATAGGAAGGGACAGGTGCCCGCCAGCTCCTTTCTATCTGGAGAAGTCTCCCAATGATCCCTGATCCTCCAGCACTCACTCAGATTACTAAACAAATCTCCTTCACATATACCCCAGACATTTTTCAAACTGCTACTTCTATGCTGTATCTCTGTGGGCTGTTTGTTGTGCTGTCTCTTTAAGGCTGGAGACTCAATTCTCTCTCACCTTCCCAGCTCTCTCAGAACTGAACCCACTGATTTTTAAAGGTCCAGGTGTTAAGCCCCACTGATTGCAAGAACTCATGGCATTATGCCCCTCTGGAAAACACAACATTACATAATAATAAAAGTCCCATCTCACCAGGAAGATATAATAATTTTACATATATTTGTATCTAAATCAGAGCCCGTAACTGTATGAATCAAACATTGACAGAATTGAAGGGAGAAATTGATAGCAGTATGAAAAATGGTAGATTTTAATGCCTCCCTTTCAGTAATGGATAGAATATCCAGGCAGAAAATAAGGAAACAGGACTTGAGCAACACCATACACCAAATGGGCTTAACACGCACATACAGAACATGCCAACAAACAGCAACAGAATAGACATTCTGCTCAAGTGCACAGGGAACATTCTTCAGGGTACATCACA
>PJEM01015785.1:0-28532 GCA_004023845.1 Helogale parvula | reverse complement strand
TGACATTCCGTGAACTGTGTACTGTCGGAGGTGCTGAAATGTGGCCCCTGACCTCAAGGGGTCATCTCTAATTGACTTTGTTTTGGTCCCAAGCATCAAATGAGCAGAGACAGAGACATTTTGAGGTGGGGGCCGGGGGCGCGCTGGTCGGGTAAGGGGGTTTCCCAGAAGTGCCTGGGTTTAAGGGCCTATGATCCCAGCAGGGGCTTCACAAGTGCACGGGTGCTGGGACCCCACCCGAGGACCCCCACCCACAGTTGGGGTCACGCCTGTGCCAGCTTCGCCCGGCGAGTCGGCGCCGAGAACGGTGCCTCGGGTCGGCGCCGTCCGCCCCGTAAACTTACCCGGACTGTACCGTCTCCAACACCAGGACAGCGGACCCTCCTCGCACGTGGGTGAGGCCGCCACCGCGGGGAAGGGCCGTCCCGGGAAGGCGCAGGGCCAGCTGATGGTCAGGCCTGAGCCTGCTCTCACAGCCACGGACACGGACGCTGACCAGGAAGACCACCTTCCCCCTTACCTTGGACTCCACTTTCATTTAGAGAGGGCCAGGGAGGGCCTCCAGGAAGAGGCACGGCCCAGGCAAAGTGCGGCGGTTGGACGCTCACGGGCAGCTGGAAGGCGCCAGGCAGGCCGCACATCTGTATTTTGCCCAGACCAACGGCCACCCCTTCGTGGGGGACAGAGGCTGTGGGCCACGGGGAGAGAGGAGTCACTGTCATTTCCTTTGACACTAGTCCAGGGCCTTCAGCCGCAGCAGGCTGCTCTCATTCTGGGCCCGGGACGCTTTAAGAACGGGGCGTTTCACATATAAATGCAGGGATCCCGTCGGTCGCGGTAAACTCAGCAGATCCGGCCGCACTGGGCCATGTTCCCGTCTAGAAACGGGGGTCCGGGGCTCAGCCATGAGCAAGGCCTGGGCTCCCACTCGGCCGCAGACCCCACCTCCCCCTGTCGCCTGCTCCCTGTCCACTTCACGAGGGCACAGCGTCCGCCCGGGTCCCGGGGACAGCGCGTTTGCTCTGCTCCCGAGGGTTGGGGAGAGTGCGTCCCCGGTGACAGAGTCACAAATAATGTTGAGCAAAGTCATCTGCAGTTGAAATTCCTCGCGGAGAGACCGGAGCAGGTCACCGATGGGGGAAGCCGATAGCCAGTCACAGGTTAACGAGCCTTTTGCTCCGGGGAGGATATATAAATACACCCAGGGGGGATCTGAACTCTCCCCCGCCCGGCTGATCCGTCTCTAATTGTTACCAATTGGTGTTCCCTTACGCCCGTGCTTTCTTTGTAACCGAGACCTTGTTCTCCTTCCCCCTCGGACTGACCCTGTTTTCCAGCCGCCCGTCCACAGGGGTCACCGATTTCCTGGGACAAGACTTTTGGGGGTTTTGGGGCTGCAAACATCCAATTTTCTTTCTTCCCCGAGCTGGCTCCGTTGATCTGAAATCACCCAGTGCACCGGGTCCTCGAAAGCTGCTCTTACTGGATCCGCATCACCAAGCAAAGTTAGGAGAAGTTTACCAGGCGCGAGGCACGCTTTTATGTTATTTGTGCGTCTCTAAGAAAACCAAATGAGATGTGGCGTGCGTCGAGGCCCTTCTGTCCTGAGGCCTTGCGGCCTGTGCGTGGGCAGCTCTGTGGGGAACTGTGAGCCGGTGATCCCGCGCCGTGCCCTTGACCTCTGAGATTCCTTCTGGAAATCCGTGACTGTTGCTTCGAGCGTCTGCCACTCGGAGGGGCGGCTCCAGAGCCCTGGCTGTCGCCGTGTGCGGGACACGAACACGGCAGCCGTGGCGTTAATTAGGGGTCGATGGGCCGTGTCACGACATCATCAGCAAAACGAGCACAATGAGGAGAAATCATGTGGTCGGAGGCGCGGAGGGCGGCCTGGGCCTTGTCCCGAGCCTGCGCTCTGCACCAGTGAAGAGCCATCTTGGTGCTGGCGCACGCAGGGTGACCCTTGTCCGCTAAGAGGGTCCCCTCACACCCTTGAGAGTCCGTGGCCCCGCTGCCCGGGGGCGCCTACGGGTGTGGAATCTGCCGGTTAACGCCGAGCCTCTGGGTCTCAGCCAAATTCTCTTCTGGAAACGGCGTGCCCAGGTTGCGGCCATGGGGGCCGTGTCTGTGCCCGGCTGTGTGTCACCGTGCGGCCCGCCTGGGAAGCTGGCCCGAGCCCGCAGACCAGAATCAGAAGGGGATGCGGGGCTGAGAATTAAGTTCAGCCTTGACTGCGGGGCCAGGGGTGCCCTGGGCTGGATCTGTCCACGGCCCTCACTCCCTTGAGGCACACGGATGAGCCGAAGTCTCGGATCACGTGTGCCTCCTGGGGACGGGGAGCGTTCCGAGTATTATGGTAACTTCTCGGTGTTGCCCTCCGAGTGAGGCCGCTGATGAGCAGAATGAGCATGGGGGTCATGGGGAGCAGGGGCCGTGGGGCCGCCGCTCAGGGCTGTACCCAGGTGGGTCCTCGACCAGGGCTCCAGGCCGGGGGCAGGGGGGCACCGCCAGCCTGGCCCTGCTGCCTCCGGCGGGGGGAGGGGGGCTTCTGGCGGCGTGCCCACCCCGAGGAGTCGTTGTCCCGCAGGGACCGTGAACACACTGCTTTCACACGGACTCCTCTCCGTGAGCACATGTAGCAGACATTTGGTTGAGCACCTGTTATGCTCCGACACTCTGCTGTCCATGAGGAAGGGGGAGGGGGACAGAGGGTCTCTGGGTCTGAGGACACTCTCCTCTTGGAGAAGTGGTTTGCAAATGTCCAGGTGTGGACGCTGGGCACATCCCGTGGCTGAGTCCCCCGGTCCCTAGGCATGCCTCTTGGTGAGACCGTGTCCTGGCAGCATTGCGTCTGAGTGCCCTGAGCTGGAGGTGACACGAGGGTCTGTCAGCAGTGACACAAGGCGATGGCACCGTCGCAGGAGCGTGAGGCTGATAAACACGCAAACTGGCGATGAGCGGAAGGAGCAAATTGTGAAGTACCGGTGCGCAAACACGGCGCTTCTGTGGAGTTCAAGAGCAGGCAGGACCTGCTCACTCGTCACAGCCATGCCCCCATGTGCCCAGTGTGGAGAGGAGCCGGCCAGGGGCAGCTCCGGGGCTGAGAGGACGCTGCGTGGTGGGGAGGCTAGGCCTGGGGGCTCGGGGCGCGGCCGTGGCTGATGCCCCAGAGCTCGCCTGGCCTCTGGGATCAGCCTGGGCCTGTCCTCAGAGCACCTGCCCCCGCAGGAAGCTGTCTGTGAGTCCAGAGGCCTCTTGGCTTTCCCGGTCTGTCCCGTCTCCTGTAAATGGGACTGTTGGGCCTGCCAGACAAGGTGTTGAGCCCACACACACCCTGGCGGTATGACGCGGGCGCAGGTGGACATCCAGGTGGCTCCTGGCCGTCACAACAGCACTTAGGGGACACAGACACGCTCTTAAACCTGCACCGACTCTCAACCACGTGGGGGCTTCAGATGCCTTCAAAGAAAGACTTAGGCTGAGACAAAGAGAGACAGACACAGGGACAGAGACAGATAGGTGGACGGGGGGGGGGGGTCCCTCCCGCACACGGATGACATGGCCGTGGCCGCTTCCTGCCCACCCGTCCAGTGAACCCCAGCCTGGCTTAGCCGGTCCTCACAATTACGTAAGTCAGGTCCCGACTCCTTGCAGTAAATCTCCTTACAAAGCCAAACCTTTACCCCGGCCCCCCTGCCTCTTAATTAGAGCACCGCGGGCCAATCATTCTGCCTCCTGGTCTAGAAAATTCACAGAGAATAAAATAAGAAGACATAGTACAAAACTCTCAGCTCTTGGCTGTTTCTGTTAGAAGGTCCTCCATAAATAGTAGGCATTGTCTCCCTTATCCTTGCTCATCACGTAACTCTGCAGATCACCCCGATTCTAGGGGAGCACGTGGCCCTGGGGGAGGGGCAGGGGGGCCAGGGCAGCCGCAGCCGGGGCTGGGCCGTGGGCGGCAGGAGGGATTGTCTAGGAAACTGGTCTTCACCGGGCAGCCATGGAGCAGGTGATGGTGCAGAGTCCTGCAGAAGGGGATGCGCTGGCACGTTTCATCTTCCTTTTTTCTTTTTTAAGTTTATTTATTTTGAGAGACAGCACATGAGGGGGAGAGGGACAGAGAGAGAGAATCCCAAGCAGGCTCCGTGCTGTCAGCGCAGAGCTCGACGCGGGGCTCAGTCTCACCACCGTGAGATCGTGACCTGAGCCGACACCGAGAGTCTGACGCTTATCCGCCTGAGCCCCCCGGGCGCCCCTTCATCTTCCCGTCCAGACAGACTCGGCCACGGCGGCGGCTCCCTCCTCTGGCAGAGCGGCACCTGCTGCTCCGGTCTCCCTGCTCCTGAGCTGGGGGTGGCCTGGGTGCCGCGCCTGACGGCTACAGGAGGGAGCTGTAGGTCACACTCCTCCTGGGGCCCCGGGGACGCTCCCCCGTGGGAGGCCCCCCCCCCCCGGTGAACCCAAGCACCAGGCAGCCACACAGACACGCGTGTGCAGGCTCCCATGCCCAGCCCTGCCGAGATTCCGGGTGACACCTCGTACGTGTGACATCTTGGAAGCCTTCCGCCATCTGAGGATATGTGGCAGCACCCAGAGGAGAGCCCCCAGCACGGACCCCTTGACAGAGCCCGTCCTGAATCCCTGGCCCACGAATCCTGCCGCCGCTGCCCCCGCTGCCCCCGGAAGTGGAGATGATGTAGCCAGAACTGGGGGGAGGGGTCCGGGCAACGTTTAGGGCCACAAGGTTGGCGTCCTGCCGTCACGGCTCCCCCGGCGAGGACCCAGGGCAGGTGGTTTACCCCACATGTCCACGGTTTCCTCATCTGTAAAACGGGACTGTAACAGCGGCCGCGTCTCTGGGGCTGACCTGCGGAATGCATGAAAAGGCAGAGCTCGGCAGCTGGGAGCTTCTAGCGATCCGTGGGCCCAGGACAGACCCGGGGGCTGGGATGTGGCAGGAAAGTCTGAGGCCGCCTTCTTGGCTTTTCACACGAGGGAGGGCCCTTGGCCAGCCTGCTCAGGGACAGGCAGGGCTGTGACTCACAGTGTCCTTCCCCGCAGCCTGGCCCGGGGAGGGAAACAGTGACACCATTACCATTCTGGGGGAGTCTGCTGCATCCAGACCCGGCCTCATCCTGCCCGTCTGGGGGTGGGAAGGGGGCCGCCATGGACGGGAGGAGGGTTCAGACGGGGAGCACGGGGATTGTGAGGAGGCAGAGCCGTGGCTGACGCGCCTGCTCCGCCGGGTCTTCAAGAAGAGAGAAGTCACGCAGAACGCAGGCTGAGGACACGGATTAGCCCCTCGGGCCCAGGCCTGCTGCTCCGAGGACCTTTGTGGGGACAGTGGGCACGGCAGACCACAGACCAGGCCCCACGCACCACGTGGCCCGAGTGTGTGGCTCACGAGCACCCACGGTTACTAGCTGGCCGTCACCTTCTCTCGCTGACCCCCCCTCAGGCCTCACGTCCACTCTGATTTAGGGCTTCGGCGTCTTGAAGCCTCCAGCCCGAAATAAATAGCCCCGTGGTGGGGTCACGGCTGCCAGCTCTCTGAGGCCGTCCAGGCTGGCGGCTGGCAGTCAGAGGGCGTCCGCGCCAGGCTCCCTCTGTGTGCTTTGTGTTTGCCGGCTCGTGTTATCCGTAACATCATCTCTGCGATGATGACGGCCAGATGCCACTCAACAGACGGGGAAACTGAGGTACAGGGTAGTCGGGGAGCCTGGCCGCAGTCACGGATGGGACGGGAGCCGGCGTCTGACTGCGGGATCGGGGCTGTGACCACCTGCTGGCATCCTATGTGGCTCAACATGGCCACGGGCCATACCCAGCTGCCCACATCTAAATAAATGAAAAATCAAACCAACTAAAATCCTAACTTGTTCAGGCTTAGCAGCCAGGGGTGGCTTCCCGGAGGTGGTGACACGGGGCTGATGACTGAATGGCACGCACAAGCCCCTTCTGTGACTCACGCTGGAAGAGCAGTGGGCGGCCCGGCCGGCATTCTTGGAACCCCCTGGCTGGAAAGGCCCCAGGCCAGGGTGGTGGGGAGGTGGAGGGCAGGGTCAGCCATGCAGGGGGACGGGACCAGACCCCGGAGGGCTGCGGGCAGCAGGGAGAAGGTTCACATTTAGTCCAAGTGCAAAGGCACCGTGTGCTCGCGTCGTCCACAGTGGGTGCGTGGGAGACAGTGCTCTTTCCTCCTCCTTTCCCAGGTCCGAGTGGGGCCACAGGTACGCGCTCTAGGCAGACACGCAGTCAAAACCGCTGCGGCCTCATCCGTCAGCTCCTCCGGGACGTGGGGAGGCCCCGGGGGTCTGAGTCCTTCCCCAGCCTCGGTTTCTTGGAGGGGGGCTCATGCTCCAGGCAGAGCGTGAGGGGGACGCGGGCACAGGTGTCTCAGACGGGCCGGCGGTGAAGCGCGAGAGGCCAGGCTGCCCTCTGGCACCGTCCGGGCCACGCCAGCACGTGCGCCCGAGGACATCGCCTGCTCCTACCTGTGCCTCACTCTGCAGGGACCCACAGAACGTGGGGCTGCATCTGTCTCCTCCAAGGGAAGCCGGTGACTGGGCGGTGGGGTGGGGGACGGACCGTCCCCGAAAGTCACTCTGTGTCTGGTACGCTTTGTTCTGGGTGTGTGTGTCACGTGTTCGAAACACAGGTAAATAGGAGCCAAGTCGTTTTAGGCAGAGGCCGGTGGGCGTCTTGAATGAGGTCCCTCCGTGAGGATGTGGCGCTCCAGGCGGCCGCGCCGCTTCACAGTGGGGCTGTGATCCCAGGGGCTACGTCAGCGATCTGGCCCAAGCCCCACGGCCAGAGGAACACGCCTCTGCAGTCACACAGCTGCCTCGGGGCGTCCAGCTCCGTTGTGACCTCCCCGCCAGGAGATGCTCCGTCGGGCCAGGTGCTCTCCCTGGAACCCCCATTTCTACTATTCTTTATAACCCCCCAGCGCGAAAGAAATCCCTGCCCACGTGTTGACTTCTATGTTTTCCAAAAGCACTTTATAATCCGACTGGGCCCGTGGGCGGGTTTGGCATCTGGAAAGCCTGGCCACTCCGTGCTCTGACGGGGGAGGCGGCGTTGTCTGAGGCCTGGGGACGGTTTCTGGCAAGACTGGGGGCTGGGAGACTTTTGGGCAAATCCCAAACATAGCCAAATATGGAGGATTTCATGCCAAATTCTGGACGAGGATCTGAATTGTGTGTAATTCGTAACATCGTAAGTGCTTCACACGCACTCTGTGCATCAGGAGCCCTGTCTCGTGAGTGTGAACCCTGGAGTTGGGTAGATGTGGGTTTAAGTCCCGGTCCTGCCGCGATCAGCCGTGTGACCGAGGCCACATTACCAGACTGCGCGTCAGCGTTTTCACCTGCGCAATGGGTACATCCCCAACCATCACAGACCCGTACGGGATGAACTTCCGTCTTAGTTTGGACCACGGGCGGTTTCTGACTTCTGACCTATTTTTACATGCAAAACAGGCAGGTTCCGTACGGTTCAATGTCCAGAGAGCCTAGCCCAGGCCAGCCCTTGGAAAGCACTCAGTAAAGGAAAGCTGGGTTTTTTCTCAACTTCCTGAGCCCAAGAGGAGCTTAACCTGACAGGACCCTTCCCACCGAAAAGATTCTGCGTCTCTCCATCCTTCATCCTGAGTCCTTTGGCCCAAACTATTCTTCAGCGGGATTCACTCAAATAACTTTTAAAAGAAAGAAAACTTGATGGTGATTCTTTGTTTCCATAAACTCTTGTTTCCAGCGGCCTCGGCATCAGGGCGACACGGTGGCCCCACACAGGCGTCTGGAGGTCAGCGTAAGTAACGGAGCTGCGAGCCGAGAGCTCCCGAGACGGGCTCTGGCGATGCGAATTCCCCGGCCACGTGTCGCCCCGGCAAGGTGGGGGCCCCATCATGGCCCCCGCGCCGGCAAACAACGGGAGGCGAGGCTCACGTGGACTGATTGTATCCGGACTGATTGTCTCACCCAGGGAGACACCCTTTCTAGCTGCTCTTCTGCCAAAACACCGTAGCAACCCGCATGACGTGCCATCCTGCCTCCGGGGTCCGGCCCTCGGATGTCAGCGCCTTTCTCCAGGAGGCCAGATGTGTCTGCACGTTGCCAGCTCCTCTCCACGTGGGGTGACCCGTATGCCCCAGCCCCAGCGTTCACTGTGTGGAAAAGATGTCCGAGAGCACCGACGTGTGGGCTCCGAGCCCAGTAACCCCTGGTCAGAAAGGACCTCAGCAGCATCGGGTCCCTGCAGGGAACGGCCGCGGGCCTCCGTGCCGGGAATCCACGGCCCCGTTATCAGCTGCAGGTGTTTGTACATGTCTAGAGCAATATCATGGGTCTGCGTCATCACCAGTGATTTTTAAAAATTAAAAAAAAATGTTTTTATTATTTCCAAGACAGAGAGAGAGAGAGGAGGGGAGGGGCGGAGAGAGAGGGAGACACAGACTCCAAAGCAGGCTCCAGGCTCCGAGCTGTCAGCACAGAGCCCGACGCGGGGCTCAAACTCATGAACCGCGAGATCATGACCTGAGCCGAAGCTGGACACTTAACCGACTGAGCCCCCTAGGCGCCCCTGATTTATTGAAATATCCACCCACTGGGGCAACTAGGTTGAGCACCGTGTGAAGAAAGTGTCGTGGGTGGAATCCCTTGGGGCTCATATTTAAGAGTCCACCCAGGAAAACAGCAAGATGGCGTGGCTCTCACTGAGGCATGACCTGATCAGCACGCACCAATCACACAGTGATGGAAACGTCAGCGCCCTCAGCCACCGCGGCCCCCACCCCGCCGCCCCCTTGCTGGCCCCGGGGTTAAGGTCCTCCACCTCAGGGCGTCCCCACCACGCAGCCATCTACAGTCGCAGGGACTTTATACATGAGCATTATCAGGAAAGAAGGGTACCCAGAAAACAGATGCGTGTTATATGCAAAGACAGAGCATCAAGGACACGCTCCGCACGATGTGGAACAAAACAGCCCAGGTCTACCTTTGGAAGTTGCCCTCCACCACACCCCCACGTGCATGAAATCAACGTAACCGCAAAGAAGGTCGGAGAGAAACTGGGGCAAACTCCTCGGAAGGCCGGGCAGGCGGAACACAAGAACCTGAGTGTCGTGTGGGACCGGAAAGCAAGGACGCATTGAAACAAATGAAAACAAAGAGGACGGGCCGCGCCAGAAGGACACAGAGTTCGTCCGGAAGGGCTTCCGGTCCAAACGGGACAATTCGGACAACACGATAAATAAGGAGTGTTAGGCGATTACCGGATGATGCAGTAAATCTCCACGAGCCCGTCCTGATGGAGACAGAGGTCTGAACACATAAGTACCTGGGGAAGGGATGCGGCTTCCGTGCAGAAGTTTCCAGGTAAGAAGCGCACGAGGCGTGAGGGCAAGCAGTCGCCGTTAGCAAGAGCCACTGGGGCAGGACGCAGCGACGGACGCTGACGCTAGTGGGCGGAGCTCTGGAGAAGCGGGAAGGATGCCCGGCCTCGGAACCTCCCCCCTGAAAGGTGTCCTGGTATAGGGCGGCGGCCTGCACCCACAGGCTCTTCGGTACCATGCCCTGCGGGGGCACAGCGAAGGCGGCTGGACGTAGCGACTCCCTTCTGCCCGGAGCGCCAGCGGGGAGAAATGGGGACCTTCCTGCAGAGGATGCGGCAGATGCCCCCTAAGTGGCCGGGGCTGCCATCGCCCAAGACAGCCCTGCTGGCAGCGGGCACCCCCCGTACGATGTGAGGGGGACCCGGCACCTCTGCAATGCTCATCCCCAAATCTATAACCTCCTCTGACCATGAGAGCCAGAACCAATTTGAGGGACATTCTGCAAACACCTTGTCAGACTCTTCAGTGTCCCCGTCGTGAAGGAGAAGAAAAGTCCAAGAAACCATCACGGCCGGGAGCCCGAGGCAACATGGCACCAGATGTGATGCGGGACCCCGGAAGGGGGCAAATCCGACCGGGAAAGTCCAAGCGGAGCCTGTCTCTCGGGCCCCCCTGCTGTGGCGCTGGAGGCCTCTCACGCCTGACCGACGTCCCCGGGTCGAGCCTGGCGTCCTGGCCCCTGGGCCAGGTGTGTCCAGAAACTCTCTGTCCTCACCTTGTAACTCTTTGAAAATCTAAGAGTATTTCAAAGTAGAGTATTGCAAAATGTTTCTGGTCCCGCGATTTTCTTCCCTTCCTAGTGGCTCTCTGTGCTGAGACGGGGTCCGCCACTCCCACAGAGGAGGAGGAGGAGGGACCAGACCCCCGCTCGCAGCTGCTGGGTGCCACTCGGGCAGCCGTGTGCGAAACGGGCCATTTAAACCGAAACACGCAGCTTTCCTGTGGTGCACTGATTCCGCTTCTGTGTGTGCGTGCATGTGTGTATGTGTGCATGTGTGTGTCTGTTTGTATCATGTACAGAAATGTCCACAGCAAATGCACTCATCACAGCCCAAAACTGGGAACAGCCCCCCTGCCCATCGACCTGGGACCGGAGGAGGGTTGCGGCGCGCCCCACGCCCGAACAGCATCCGCAGCCACTCTCCAGGTGACGTCCGGGGACCGCCAGGGTCCCCAAGCCTCTTTCAGGGGATCTGAGAGATCAGAGCAATGTCTGCAATGTTACCAAGATGCGATCTGCTTTTCCTCTCTTGTGCCATGAGCCTCTGGAGAAGAATTCCAGAAGCTATGTGACACGCCATCGCCGCGGACAGGACGAAGGCACTAGGGTCCCATCCCGTCATCCCACCTGACCTGCGGCCCTACACGTCCACGCGTCCGGATTGCCAGGGCTCTTACTGCCCCGGAACAAACCGTGCCTGACTCCCAAGGTCTGCACGGGGTCCGCCAGCCTGGCCCCCCGGCGACTCATGTCCCCCACTTACCACTGTGCTCACCGAGTTCAGGAGACGTGCTCCCGGGTCTTCGCCCTCCCCTACCAAAGTGTGGGCCCCCGCTCCCCACCCCAGATGCGGCTCTGGGGCGCCCCTTCGTGCCAAGAGGGGGCAGTCTGCTCCTCAGCATGTGACAGTCACCTCTCGCTGCAGGGGGCAGGGCGCAGGGCCCAGCCAGGGGCTGTATTTCACGTAGCAATTAATTGATGACAAACAGTAATGAATGGGCCACATTCCTACCGGGGTGAAGTGCAGAACTCCGTCTCCTCCGGCTGGGGGTGGCCCACATTCTTGTTTTCTTTTAATCTGCTTTGAGAGACAGCACTCTCCCGGGCGGCAGGGACGGCGCCCCGTCCCCCGTGAGCTCACTGGTGTGGCATGTGAGGCCTCGCTGCGCAGAGACGTGAAGCGCCAACTGTCAGCGCCCCTCGGGGCCTTGGGGCGTGGGTGCAGAGCCTAATGAGTCGTGGTCCCTGTTTACTGAAAATCATAAATATTCCTCTGGGAGGTGTGGGGGGAGTTAGCGCAGGAAGGAGGCAGCTGCTGGCTGGTGTGTGTGTGCGCACACGTGTGTGTGTGTACGTGGGATTGATTCTCAACAAGCATGATCGAGCAGGCCGCCGCACCTGCAGGGGGAGGTGCAGTGCGGTCCGTGGTTAAGAGCGCTCTCAGCGCCCGGGACAGCGACGCGGACCCGTCTCTTCACCTTCCCGCGGAGAGGAGTGTCCGGAAAACCGCCGGCCGTCACCCTTGCTCACTCGAGCCAGCGTGTGGCGGGCTCCCGCTAGGCTCTCAGCCCTGAGCTCCACGCTGGAAATAAGGGTGAAGGGCGCACGGTCCTTCTCACCAAGGAGTTCATCGTCCGCCCGGGGAGACGGTCAGGGAAGTGGACATGTGGGGCCCTGATGACAGAAACGACAGCAGGCCAACAGTGTGTAAGTGTCTGTGACACGGTGACGCATGTGTTCAGGAGCCCGCCGGCTCCAGTGTGAGCCACTGCACGCTCAAGTCCGCACATACAGAATTCCAAGGTATCCGTTAGCCCCTGGGATGTGATGTGAAAATACCTGACTTCTACAGGCACGAAGTCTGCAGGTTTCACTAACACTCCCGCCCTTTGTCACCTGCCTCTGCAACGGAGGCCAAACCGGTACCTGGGCTAGAAAGTAGATTGCCTTTCCCATCCCGGTTCGTGGCTGTGCTGAGCTCCACGGGCCCCCGTGACGCAGGGAATGCACTGGGGCTGCAGCGTCGGGGGGACGCGAGGTGGGACGGGGCCGGGTCCTCGCATCACACTGTGGACGGGCGAGCGGCCTGCCCACCTAATTCCGCCGGACCGCCTCCCTCTGCTCCGTGAGTCCCTGGCAGCACGTCCAACGTGGAAAAGCAAGTCTTGAAATCTTAGCTGCACATAACCGGTTCCCAGTTTTAAACTCAGGGCTGTAGCCCGCCTTCACGAGCCTCCCCGCATTCCAAGTGGGTTAGTGTGTCGCGGAGTCGGTCCCCAGGGGGAAATAAAGGCATTGTATTAATATTTCCCAAGGCATGCAATTACTTGAAAAAGCCCCAAACGGTCCAGACTAATGACTATGTTTATCCGTGAGCAGTCTGGAAATCTAATTTTTGATGGTGCAGTTGAAATTGCTTTGAATACAATAAAGAAGGGAGGAAGGAAGGCAAAACTATTAATTTTTATGGAGTGCCTGAATGTGTTAAATGCTGGGAGTCTTTTCATACGTTCATCTCATTTAGCTAGAAGGCTAAGGACGCGGAGTTCCGGCGCTGTGCGGCATGAGAACACCCCTCTGTGAATTAGTCAGGGTGCGGAGAGCAGACATCCAAACTGGCTTAAACAATAAAGGGAATTTATCGGCTCATATAACTGAAAAATCAAGAGATGTTTCTGGACGCTGGGTGGGCTTCAGGCTCGGCTTGTTCCAGCAGGGATGTGCTGTCCGTTTCCGCCCGGTCTCATGGGGAGCCAGGTCCTACGGCAGAGTTCCTCACTCCGTCACACACTGAGCTACTTCCCTGGGGGGTCCAGCCCCTCCCAGCCTCAGTTTCCCCTTCTTTAAAATGAGTCGGATGGCTTCCTCACCTCTAAGGGCCTCTACGGTTCTGAGGGTCTAGGCTGCGTGGACGCCACCCTCCCCGGGAGTCGGGAATCCTCACTCTCCCTCCAGCTCATTACTTACCTTCTACGTAACCTTTGGCGTGCGCGCCCCTCTCGGTCCCGGCTCCCTGCCGGGCGGTCAGGAGGGCAGGGGGTTGAGGCCGTGACCCTGTTTGTGGCCGAGGCTCACAGACACATGCATGGCGTGTTTGGGGCATGCTTGTTGGTGGGCGGGGCATATCTGCACCCCTTCCCGAGGGCCGGGGCGGGGAAGCGCCCGTCACAGGAGAGAAGGCCCCGAGTCTGACGCGGGAGGGAGGCCGGGCTGGAGGCTGCCCTCGTCAGTGGCCTCCCACCCGCGGGCCATTTAGTGGCCCTTTCTCAGGCGGGCGTCTGAATCAACTGACCCGGTCACCCAGGGGCCCCGTGGGACAGCTGGCAGTGACCAAATCTGGTAGCTCTTTCTGCCAGAGCATCTGTGTCCGACGGGAGCTGGGCCAACCCGCCCAGAGAAGCGCACTCAAAGCCAGGGACCCTGCTTCCCAGGGGCGACAGCCGCGGAGGACCCGCACCACACGGCTCAGTGGACTTCCTCACCGCTCCATCTCTGGAAGAACTAGAGGACAGACATGACCGCGTCGTCACCAAAGAGTTTCTTTTTTTTTATGTATATTTATTATCGAGACAGAGAGAGACAGAGCATGAGTGGGGAGGGTGAGAGAGAGAGGGAGACACAGAATCTGAAGCAGCTCCAGGCTCCGAGCTGTCAGCACAGAGCCTGACACGGGGCTCGAACCCACGGACCGTGAGATCATGACCTGAGCCGAAGTCAGATGCTTAACCGACTGAGCCCCCCAGGAGCCCCCCCAAAAGAGCTTTTAAAAGTAGGCTCTCTGGTCCAAGTTCACTGGCCGATGGCCTGGCAGTTGGCGCAGACGCGTGTGCAGGGGGTCCGACGGTGACAGCCAGGGTGCCGTGGGTGCTGGCCGCCAGCTCTGGGGGGCAGGGCTGCGCGTCGCTGGGTTGGGAGCCCTCCCGCTGGGGCTGAGCTCAGCCCCGACCCCCTGGCTAGAGGGACAGAAGCACATTTGCGTACAAACCGGGACATCGCGGAGGGCGGAGGAGAGTGTGGCCCCTGTGAACCCGGCCTCGGCCACACAGGGGGCAAAGTATGGCACTGCCACCCTCATCGGAGACCAGAGAGGCCTCCCAGACCACCCGCCCAGCCCCCTCCTTTCTCGGATGACAAAACCGAGACTCTGGAAGGGACGTGACTCTCCTAAGACGTTGGACCTCGTTACCTCCTCTCACTCTCGCAACGCCTTTCTCAAGCGCAGCCTCCGAGGGCAAACACGAGAAATATCCCAGTGCAGGTGGGTTGTATTCGGGGGTGAAGTGTCCGCCGGGAGCCACGGAGGCCGGGGCCACCTGCTCCGTAGGGGCGTCTGGAGATGGCTTCCGTGTCCGGGAAAGAAAGCGTGCTCTGGGACGCGGCACTTGCCATGTGGAGTCCTTCACCGCCCCCCCCTTTCCTGAAATTCAAAGGCAGCCGGGCACCGTCGCCTTACCCGGAAGTTTCAGAGGGCGCGTGGCCAGCAGAGCCCCGGCCAGAGGGTCTGCAGGCATCTTCCAGCTCCAACCGCTCGTCATGTTCACACCCGCTGATTCATCCGATGGCGCTTACCGGGTGCCGCCCGCATGCACCTTGTGCTCCCCGGAAGGCGCAGGGCCAGCCGTCAGGAGCCCAGAATTTCTGCGGTTCAGTCTCATGAAAACTTGCCACCAAACTAATTTCAAACAGCTCCGTCCTTCAAATACCTTTCTGCACAACCAGAGGGTTCCGGACCCCGCAGCCCCCAGCGCCCCTGCGGGACACTCTGCCTCACCCATTGCTCCGGGGCCGCCCTGGCCCCCCCCCCGGCTCCGGGCCCCCCATCCTGTCACTACGTGGCTGCTCATCAGCTGAGGACGTTCCTCTGGGAAGAGGAAGGAATGGATTCTGGAATGTTCTGCAGTGGCCCAAAGGGACAGAAGAAACCTGTGAATGCGTCCTTGTGCATGTGTGGTGTCCTGTCTTCTGAGCATCTGGAAAACCACGTTCCCGTCTGTGAGAGACTGTCACGGGGACACGGGCATGGGGCCCACCAGGACACGCAGAAAACACGATAGCAGGCGATGGCATGTCTCCATGTAAACGCTGGGCCGTAAAAGACAAAAGGAGTAAAAGCAGGAAGGAGCCAGGGTAGCTGGAAGTCTCTGGAATGTTTTCCTCGCAAGGCCTCACAGCTGAGTCGTCAGGCCCTGCCCTGGAGCTCACCTCTTCCAGCTCCTGGCACCACGGCCAACGTCCGGGGGTCTGCGCTGCCCGCACGCGGGGCCCGCGGGGGCACGGGGAGGGGGCTGCCGTCCCCGGGGAGTGGCCCAAGCCCGTGACCCGAGTGCTGGCGTGTGGAAACTCCAGCCCATTCTCCTGGGGTGGGAGAAGTCTCAGGTCTGTGTTCTCTGTCATCCCCAGACGACCTCGCCTCTTAAGGACACCCCCGTCTGCTTCCCGGTTGGCCCTTCCCTTTCTCTGGGTCACCTCCTGAATCAGCACCCCAAACTAGCATCGTTGCCTCAGGGGACCACAAATGGGACAGGCCGCCCCGTCCCAGAGGAGTGGCAGTGCCCGCCTCAGGTCCGGACAGAGGCCAGGGAGCGGCCCGGTGTGGGGGCGGGGGGCCTTGCCCGGAGACAGGGCCCCAGGGCCACTGGAGGCTCGGCAGCCTGATTAGATTAGATGCTCCCAGTTTCACAGAAAGACTCAGGATATTTTCCCATGAATTCCCCTTGCTGGTTTTGCCTCCTCCTACTCTGGGCTCTTTCTGTCCCACAAGGAAAACTGGGGTCACAGCGGGGCAGCGCTGCTGACTGGTGGGGACTGTCCCAGCAGTGAGAATGAGTCCGTTCAGCACAGGTCCTTAAAGACCGCTTTCTCCGGCCGGCACGGGTGATGCGTCAGGTGCACCCACCCCTCTCCTCTGCACCACGTGACAGGTGCTCGCAGAGCCCTGCTTTCCCTGTGAAGGAGCTGAGCCGGCCCTCACACCCGGGCAGCCCGGCTCCAGAGCCCACACCGTTGAGACGCCCGCCCTGGGGGACCGCTGGTCACTGATCCAGAACCAAACAGAGGCGCCCGGACGAGCCCCCTCCAGCGCTCTCTGGACCGGGCCTGGCACGGCTCCGGGATGCCAGCCGCACACCCCTCCTCTGATGGCTGACTTGGCCCCGGAAGGCGCTCGGAGGGACCCAAACTGGGGAGCAACATGCGTTTCGAGCCCTTTGGTCTGGAAACATCCCGAGGGAGCTCCTGCCTGCTTCCCGGGGGTTCCCAGCTCCTGGACGGAGAGCCCGTGAGCAAGGGCAGCGGGGCGCATCCGCCCCGGCTTCCAGACACGGCGGCGGGAACCAGCCCCTCCTGGGTCCTCTCGTGGCCCGGAGTCAAGCCGCTCCTCATTCCGTGCCCCGTCTTTTCCACGCACAGCTGGGACACTTCAAACCCTGGGACCCTGGAATCTTCTGAGGGCACATCCGCGCGCTGTGCCCGCCGCACCCCTGCCAGGTCCCCCTCGGCTTCCCAGCAGCCACCACCTCTGCTCCACGACCCTGGCCTCCGAGGGAGGCGATCGCAGGGCGAGAGGCGAATTGGGAACTCGTGAGCGTTTTGCTCCACAGCTTGGCCTCCCGGTGACCCCCGGCTGGCTGCGTCACCGGGACACGCAGAGGGCTGATTACAGCCCTGAGTGGGGGCTCCCAGCCACAGCCTACCGCACGCCGAGTCCCGGCCGGGTGACGGGCAAGTGCAGAAGAGCCCCGAACGCCGACAAGACCGTGCGGCCAGCCTGGCTTCCGTTCAGCAGAGGAGCGTGTGGGAGTCCGAGGCCTGAGCCAGGGTTCCCCTCCGTCTGCCGAGAGGACAGAGGTCAGCGGACAGACAGACCCTCAGGCTGGAGCCCGCGCGGAGCCCTCACGCCGAGGGAGAGCCGGCGCGCCTCGGCTGGTCTGCCACGGGGAATAACGACAGTCATAGACCAACAGTACGGGTCACTGGGCCCGAGCCCTGCCGTGTGCCAGGGCCAGCTCACCGGACGCGCCCGCGGCAGCCCTGGGCAGGCGGGGGGCCGTGCGCGTGAGTCACGAAGCTGGGGTGGGAGCCAGGGGATCGGCCCCCGGCCCTGCATCCTGAGCCACTTTGCCGCCCTCCCTCATCCCCTGGGGCTGGGGAGGGGGCGTCAGAGGGTCCCTGGGTGTACACGGGCATTCTCCCCATTGGCAGACCCCATCCGGTCCTCAGAGGGGTCCCAACCCAGACGTGGCCACGCACCGAGAACCACGGGCTGGTATCCGTGCTCTGCCCCTGCCAGAGACACGCGTTCTGGCCCGTGGTTGCCGCCCCCACCCCTGCCGCATCCAGCTTGGTGCCCCCATCCCAGCCTAGCAAGCATGGCTCAAAGCGAGTCCGTCACTGTCCCCACGCAGGTGTCACCCCCATCGCCCACACCCCCACCCCCATCTCCGCCGCGGAGGTGGGGACTCAGAAGTCCAGGCTCCTGCAGGGACAGTGACATTGCAGGCAGGTGCGCGGCCAGCGGGCTGCAGAACGGTCACACGGGCGCACACACCTGCTCTGTCCCCACCACTGCCCTGTCTTCGCTGGCCTCCACTCCCTGCTCTGTGAGGAGGGCGAGGCTGGTGGCGGCCTGGAGGCTGGGGGCCTGGGCGGGTGTGAGTAGGGCACCCTCCATCCTCATCCCTCTAGCTCTGTCTACACCCGCCCTGAGCCCTCAGGTGGCAGTTGTCACCCTGTTCTCCAGAAAGGAGCTTGGAGAAGCCGCCCCCCAGCGCGTCGCCTGGTGCGCAGGGACCGGAGGCTGACACTCAGGCTCCCGAGAGGAAGGAGCATCTGCTTTGTTCAAGAAGGCGGAGCCCGTCCCTGAGACTCGGCGGCAGGGCCGGTCCTGACGCCCGCGGCCCGGGGGTCTCGCGAGGACGCCCCAACCACAAGGCCTGGCCGTCCCGTCCCCCCGCCCAGCCCCGTGGAGCATCCCCTCCTTGACCGAGCGATGACGCCCCTTCTGGTCCCGACAATGTGCCCGCCACATGCACAGGCCAGTGCGGGACGCCGGAGATGTTGTGACAGCGATAACGGTGGCTCCGCGTAGGATGACGATGATGAAAATCGGCAGCGACCGACACGGAGCGGGGGAGCCTCCGCCTTCCCCGCCCGCAGAGGCGAAAGGGACGTGGGTCTGTCATCTGGACCTCATCTTCCCGGCCCGCGCCTTTATTAGCGGGATTTTTTCTTTTAATGAGTACGTTTCGAGCCCCCAGGTGTTTTGAATTTTTGTCTTGTTCACTTGTTTACATGAGGAAGTTCAAGTAGAGACGACGGCATTCATCAAATCCAGTGGGAGGAGAGAGCGGCTTCTCCCCAGGGGACCCTCTGCCCTCCCCTGGGCCCCCCCCCCCCCGGGGCTGGCTGCAGTTCCCAGCTCGGCCACTAGGAGTCCATCTCTAGGAGGGCAGCCCCAGTGCTCTGGGAGCCCCGGCCTCACCCCCTTCATTCCCCCTGGGCCCCTTTCCCGCACCCTGGCTGGTGGACCAGGGCCCCCCACGGGCACCGCCAGCACCCATCCAGAAGGAAATGAGAGGGAACTGGCCCGTTCTTGGGAGGACCCCACTCCCTTCTCGGGGCTCTGGAGGATGAAGCCAAGTCCTGGTAGTTTCACCTCCTTTTGGGGAGAGGGTCTGTGCAGGACTTGAATCAACTAAAGTGAGGTGGGGGGGGGTCCGCAGGCTCCACTTCTGGGCAAATCCTGGGAAACGCAGGGCCGCCTCAGCTCTGGGGCGGGGTTAGCTTTAAGCAGCCACCGCTGGTAAGGCCAGGCCGTGGCCAGACACAGCGGTGCCAGAGTGATGAGCCTTCCTTGACTCGGTTTCCCTCCGGCCGCACCGCACTTCAAGGAGCAAAACCCCCCACTTGTTGTGATGAGCGCGTCAGCCTAGGTCCTTCCGCTCCGCGTGGCGTCCCCGGCCGTGGGGCTGGCGGGGGCTGCGGTGGCCGGTCGGTGCGGCGGAGTCGAGGCAAAGCCCCCACCCCCGTCCGCAGGACGCAGCCTTCCAGGACTTTCTCCAAAACAAGACCAACAAAGAAGCCGTTCGTGTGGACTAAGAATCTGCGGGTTTTGAAAGGAAGACCGTTGTCCCCGCGTTTTGCTTTCTCGGTTGGGGCAGGATTTCAGCGCGTGCGGAGCGGGAGGGGCAGGTGCAGTGCGAGCGCGCGCAGCGGATGCGGCGGGAAAGGAGGCGGCGCCTTTTACTGCTATGGGTCACGTGACCGCGGAAGCCCCTCCTTTGAACAGAGGAGCCTCTCACGGGGCCTGACCCCGACTCTTGTGATGGCGTGTGTCCCGCCGGCCATGGCTGTGCCCGCCACGCCCATTCCCTGCTCCCCGCCGTCCAGCGCTGCGCCCGGGGATGACAGACGCCGCTGTTGACCCGACCGGCTTCATCTGACCCGCGCGGCGACCTGTCCTTCTTTCCTCCGGCGCAAACTGTCTTGACACCGGGTTGGCTTTCCCTTCGCCCTCACTGTGCCGCGTGGGTCCCCGGGCTAAGTTCCCACCTCCCCGGGAGGGAGGCTCTTCATGTGCGTCCGCCCAGAGAACTTGGTGTGTCTTGATTCGGAATGAGGAGTGGCCGGGGCGTCAGTCAAGGGGACAAGTGAGAGACCCATGCTTGAACCAGAGAGGCGGGGACCCCAGTCCCAACAGCCGGCCCTGGGGCCCCGGCAAAGGGCACACGTGCTGTACCTTTGGCCTCCCCGGAGCCTGGCGAGGTGTCCGCAGGGGAAGCAGGCTGCCCTCCGGGTCCCTGAGTCACTGAGGTCGTGTGTCTGCGTCTGGGTCCACACGAGCAAGTGGGCGGCGCACCCCCAGTGACAGCCCCTCCTTCTTGCACGGTCTCCTCGGGGCCCACGTCACGCCCGTGGCCAGCATTTGCCTTCAAGTGTCCTTTGAAACCTGGAGCACTTCTCAGCAAAGTTGAGCCTGTTTCTTTCCTGCTTCTCATTTTTCTTCCACACTCGCACCACAAAAAACCCTTTCAGAGGGCTCTGCAGACAGAGACCCGCCGGCCACACCTGGAGAATTCGAGATAAGGCTGAAAACCCCCATTCACAGAGGCAGGGGCTGTTGCTCTTTGCCACATGTCCCGGAGGCTCCGCCAACGCGCTCCTGAGTTGGCGGGGGGAGGGGCAGCTCGTGCTGTTGGGGGGGAGGGGGAGTGACTGCAGAGCCCGGCGCAGGAAGGGAGGAGGAGGAGCGGGCTCTGCGGGAATGGCACCTGACCGCTGCGTCCTCGTAGGCGTTAATAACGTCACGTTCGTGAGGGCACGCCACGTGCAAGACCCGGCGCTAAGGGCTTTACACGCCTGTTGAACTCGTATCTCCTCAAGGATGTGCTAGTCAGCGCGCTGTGATAGTGCCGTGTAACAAACATCCCGGAGAGTGCAGAGGCCTCCAGAGACAACTCTGTGCTTCTCGCCGTCTGTAAGTCAGGGCGGCTCCGCGGGGCCATGTTTAGACCTGCCCCGCCGCTTCCCTCTAAGGCCAGCAGCTACGCCGTGCGCCTTTCCCAGGAAGGGGGCAGAAGCCGGGGGTGAGTAGGCAGCCCCGACGCCTCCCGAGATCTTGGTTAAGAACTCGCACAGTGTCATTTCTGCCCACACCTCGCTGGCCAACTCAGGTCTCAAGGCCAACGCCGTCACCAACGGGGCAGAGAAGCATACTCCGCCCCCATGAGCCCCGGCACCGCACGAGGGAGGGGCGTCATGAGCAGGACCTAGTCCAGGCAGCCCCTGCCGAGCGGTGGCACAGCCGGCCCGATGGCTGCGGGGCCGGTGCCACGGTGGCCGCTCTGAAGTGGAGAGAAAGGTATTCCAAGCGTCTGGGCAGAGTCCCAGCCTTGCAACCTGGGAGCCCCCTGGGTCCTGCCCCGGCATTTCTGACTCAGTTGCTCTGTTCTGGACTCAGGCGCTGGGCCTCCCAAAGCCCAGTGTTTCGCACGAGCCACCGGAGCTGAGCAGTGGGCTCCGAGGGCCCTGCTGGTCCCTTTTGGAAACAGAGAGCCCCGGGCCCCCCACCAGACCTTCACGGGCGCACCTGCATTTTAGCCAGATCACCGGATAGAGAGGCACGGACGGGATGGCTCGAGCCCCCGCAGGCTCGCCGCGCCGGACAGAGCAATCCCGAGAGCCGGCTTCTGCGGCGGGGTCCGTGCTTCCCGTTTTCCGTGACCACGGTTGCGAGGCTTCCGCTCCTCTCTGCAGCCTGCGGAGGGGCGTGTGGGGAGAGGGCCAGGGCGGACCCTTCAAAATAAATAAATAGAAGTGATTTTGTAGTTACAGATTGTGTAAGTTACCCACAACTAGCAAACCTCTCTCTTCACATGCTTCTCACATAAACACAGCCAAAACGTATTTATTTTTAAGCTGAGGGAGAGGGAGGAGGGCTAACAGCCCGTTTTCAGGATCCTCTCTCGAGAAGCGTGAATTCCTACCCCTCAAATCCTCAAGAAAACTGCTACTTTCGGCGGGCGGCGCACCTCTGTTTTCAAGATGTGTCATCTTAAACGTGGGATTTCCCTAGGAACTCTCCGACCCTTAGGTGATGAAAAGTCGGGGGAGGCGGAGGGGTTTCCACGGAAGGAGCTGTCGCACTGGAGAAAAAACCAAGTTCACGGTCCGGCTCATCCCCTCGGCGCTGTGCGGCCCCGTGCAGGTCATGTCACCTCCCTGAGCCTACGTCCTCCACGTGAAACAGAGCCAACCCCACGCATGTCGCAAGTGTGTGGTGGAAGTGAGATCATGGCGGGAACAGAGCTGAGGACGTATTACGATTTCAGCCATGAACACGATTCCGTGTTCCGTATACAGAATTTGGAGGGGAAAAAAACCAAGAAAAAACAGAGAGGGGCAAAGATGGACAGAACTGGCCAGCGATCCCATTCCAGTGTTAAAGGAGCCACAGACCCGCAGGTGGGAGCCAAGTGTTGGGCACGTCCGTCCGTAGGGCAGTCGGGGCTCTGCTCCGTCCGCGCTCCGGGCACACCTGCCCGCGGCGTCCATGCGAGCGCGGTGGACCCGGCCTTGTGCAAAGCCAACGCTGACCGTGCTCTTCTGCACGACTGAATTCATTGATTTTTATACATGAAATTTCAAAAATTATTTTTATGGTTATTTATTTTAAAGTAAAAATGTACCTGGTAAAAAACAAAAAAGAGAGAGAGAGAGAGAGAGAGGCATCCTCAATTCTCATTTTCTCTGACACCTCTGAGCACACTCACAAGGCGTCCCGGGCTGCGGTGGGTGGCCCGCGGGACCCCCAGCTTCAGGGACGGGGCTCCCGGGCCTGCAAAGCCTGCTGGGCCCCCGAGAGCCTCCCAGCGCCCGGTGTCCTGTCCGGGGTGAGTCCTCACATGGATTTCTTGAGCGGAGCGTGGCAGGGATGAGGTGTGGAGGGTCCCCTTTCCTGCAGAGATGGGGGGTGGCAGCAGCCAGCGGTCGGTGGGTCCCCAGAAGGCCCCAGGTGCCCACCCGGCTGAGCACACAGCAAGAACGACCCCGGTCGCGCTGCTCCACAGGTTTGTGAAGGCTGGAGGAGGACGCTGGCTTTGCACGTGAATTTCCAGCCTGTCCAGTTGAATGTCCGGCCCACCTTGCACACGCTGGGCCACCTGCCTAGTGAAGACCCCAAGGGGCCGAACCCCCACGTGACACGGGTTCTCCCCAAGCTCCTTCCATCGGGACCTTGGCTTTCTAGCCGGGAACCTGGAGACCGACGGGTTCTACCCCTCACTCCGTCCCCTCGACCCGGACGCCCTCGGGGGAGGGGCCGCGTCTCCCTGTCCCTGGAGCCCAGCCGGCTCCGCACACGCCAGTGCCGGAGCCGAGCGAGCCCCACGCCTCTCCCGGCTCTTTGGGAAGGTTCCCTTCAGGTGGTGTCACACACCCTTCCTTCCCTCTCTCTTTAGACATCGCTTTAGCTTTGTGATTCCTGCTGGTCTGGAGGAAAGAGTTAGGAATGAAACGGAGAGCCCTGAGCATCCCGGATCCACTGTTTTTAAGGGAAAATGGGGTGACGAAGGATTCTTCCAAGTGAGAAATGTGTGCACACAGAGACGCACGCAGAGCGCTGTCCGCATCCTGGCACCGGAGGGCGTGAGCCGCTGACTGATGCTGGCGTCCGTGCCTCTTGACTAAAAGGGAAAATCAGCTCTAAAGGACGAACGGATCCGACAGCCGACATCACAGAGTCCTTGCAATGAACTGTTTGGTTTGATGTCAGAGGGACAGACCCCAAGGGACAACTCTGGATGGGGCGAGGTGGCCAAGTTTTCAGACCCAGCTTTGTGAGACCACAGCCCCCAGGCCTGAGATCGCCTTCACGGGAGAAAATAGGTGAAGTCCCCAGCCCTGTTCACGGGACCGTCTGCTGTGGGTGACCCTGTTCACAGGGCCGTGCGCTGTGGGTGACCCTGTTCACGGGGACCATCCGCTGTGGGTGACCCTGTTCACGGGGACCATCTGCTGTGGGTGAGCAGCAGGCGGCCGCCGTCTTGGTCACCCAGCGCCCTGTCCCGGGAGAGGAGCCCGGAGGGCCTCCCTGCAGCTGTGACGCGCCCCGGCCCAGAAGTGACCTATTTCTCACTGGCTCGTGATTCTTGTCTTGAACTAGCGGCGGTCACCAAGCCTGGGTGGGAGTCTGTGGGGCACCGTCAGGAGGCGCCCGCATGCGGGTGAGACCCATGCAGGTGGCAACCAGGTCTCCGGTGACTGCTGGTATCCCCGGAGAGCGACTGGGAAGGGTCCGGAGACTCTGGGAGCAACGAACAGTGCCCGGGGGCTGCGTGTGCCTCCCAGCAGCCACTCTGGCCAAGACCAGCGCCTTCTTGTCACCGATGAGAAGACAGGTGGCAACGCTGGTTGGTGGCGGAGCGAGCCCCAAGTCCAGGGTTCCCGTCCCCCGGCCGCCCCCGTCTGCTTCCGTCATGTGGGCACCTCTGGACTCGGCCACGGCAGGGACAGCCCCTCCGAGGCCTCATGTCCCTCCCGCGGCCGCACGGCACCGCTGTCTTTCCCTGGTTCCAAGATAGAGAACAGGGGCCCACCTGCTACCATGTCCCCTGCCCTCGGGGTCCGGAGCCACTGACACACGGGGGCCCCGAATGCCTGGTTGGAGCTGCTGGCGTGGGCGAACACAGCCGCAGAGAGAAAATCTGGCTGCGAGTCCATTGTCTGTTCACACAAGAACTGAGATGACCCCGTCTGTATTTTCCAGGGGGGTCGTGCGGGTCAGCCGCGTGTTGGCATTTGGGTTTACGATTCCCACCAGATGAGTCAGCGGAGAGAACACAGTTTTTTTAGCACACATCTTTGAGCTCGTGCCCACTACCATTAAAAAAAAAAAAAGGCGTCTGTTTATAGCACGGCCATGAAATCATCGCAAAGCCCTGGACCCAGGGTCACCGGCGCCCCCGAGGCCTCACTTCCTCCTGCGTCGGGGACGGACACAGCCAGCTTGCCTGCTTCCTTCGTGGGGGGCGACCCGGCAGCACCTCCTCGTGCTGGCATAGCCATGAAGACATTTGGAGAATGTGACTTGAATTCCACCCCAGGGGCCTGAAAGAGTGTGTGTGTGCACACACCCATGCATGTGTGTACACGCCCACACACGGGTGTGCACACGCACCCCGGATGAGTGTGTCGCTGGGAGAAGGCGTGTATCTCAGGCGGGAGCAGTGCCAGCTGTAGATAGAGTGGTCCGCTGCCGACTCAGGCCCCAAATGGGTTGGGGCTTACGTGTCACTCCAGCCCAGAATAGGAGCACTTCCACTGCTTATTTATACTAGTGTGTAAATGACTGATGTAGGTTCTTTGGAACAGGTTTTGGGAGTGCAGGGATGCTGAGAGTGCATAAGTTCAGGATGGGTGGGTGGAGAGGAGGGTTCAAGGTGTTAAAGCAGGAACAAGGAGATGCATTAGTGTAAGAGACACGGCACAGACAGACGAAGACGTAGGACCAAGGACAGGCTTTCCTCCTGTAGACGCTCACTGGAAAGTGGCTTGGAGCTCATCGTGCCTGGACCACATGGAAACCCGCTGGAGGTCCCTCTCCCGACTGTGCTTACTCAGCTGGATGTCTTCAGGCCGGCGCCGCCGTGGTGCGTGTTTTCCGTACGCGTCCCAGGGCTCCTCCTTCCTTCCCCGAAGCCGCTTCGGTGACCCCTGTCAGACAGGCCTCCCCAAGCGGCACACCTGCTCGGAAAGCCAAGGGTGCTTTTGCTGGTTCTGTGGAAGCGGAAAGCCACGGGCGGGGCGCTGAGGGAGGGGCAGGCGGGGCGGGAGCGAAAGCCCCAGGGGTGAGCGCGGGCTCTGCGGTCCTCGCTGCATGCCAGAGGAGCTCGGGGCTTCTGGGTGCCTTCTCCCTGAAGTGCCGCACTTCCCAAGACTGAAAACCTATTACTGCTGGGGCTTGATTCAGGCTAGTGCGGCTCAGACGTGCCTTTCCTCCACTCCGGTCGAGCGCTACACGCCTGCGTCTTTCTGTCTGCTCTGGGAGAAAGCCTGGGCGTCCGGGACTCTGCTGCACACCGCTGCGCGCGTGCGTGTGTGTGTGTGCGTGTGTGTGTGTGCGTGTGCGCAGGTGTGCAGGTGCCCCGGCGTGTGCTCCTGAGAGATGCTGGCAGCTTGTGCTGGGCCAGCCCCAGGCGGCGACTCATCACGTCTGGGCCGGGGTAGAGCACAGGTGAGCTGAGCCTCCTCCCTGACCTGCTGCTGGCCGGAGGGCCTCGAGCCCGGTCCCATCGCTGCCGGGGGCCCCAAACCCAGCTCCCATCGGTGCACACACTGAGAAGGCCCTCAGGGGACCCGGGGTACGGACGGGGTACAGTCCGGGTGGGCGTTTTCCCCGGGCCCTGAGTCCACGGCGGAACCTCCTCAGCACGCCGGCGGTCCGGGGCTCTCCCTCCCCCTCCTCCTGCCCCTTCTACTCATCCACAGACCTGGCCCTGCCTTCCCGCCTCTCCTACCCGCTCCCCGACAGGTGCCGCCTGGACCGCCTCCCACGAGATGCGTTACCCGAGGACCCATGTGCAGGGACCCAGGCTGAGGCAGGACCCACCACCTGAATGAGCACAGAGTATCTGAAATGGGGTCCGTCTGAACAGAAAGTATACAACACAGGGTCACGTCGGGGCAGGCACAGGATAAATGCTGACGGACGAGGGGCACTGGCCACGGCGCCTCGTGGGGGAGGCCGCCGGCTCTCCGACCACGGTGACAGGCTCTGTGGCGCAGTGTCCTGGCGCCGGTCGCCAGGACGTCCCCTCTGACCTCCTGCAGAAGGAAGCGGAGGCCGCCTCCCCTGGGGCCCGTCTCCATGGAGAGCCCCCTCAGTCTGCCCTGGTCACCACAGCCCCGCGGCGGTCCAGGGCCTGCCGGGCCTTCACTGTCAGGGCCGCCTCCAAAAATAGGAGCCCCACCCCCGCGGGGAGGGGAAACCGCAGGAAACAGTTCAAAACCACTCGGAGCGGCCATTCCCCTGCCCCCGGGAAGCCAGGCGTGGACGTGAGGCCTCTGCCGGATTAGTGGGCGGTTTGAGTCATAAATCACAGAGCAACGGCCCCGCCTCTGAACGGCCTGCCGTCTTCACCGTCTCTCTCCCGAGCGGTGACCCGTGGGCTCCGGTGGCCCTGACCCCGTCTCTGAGCGCGGGTCCCCCCTCCTCGTGGGCGGGGTCTCCCAGACCGTAGGACCCTGACCCAGAAGCAGAGTCGCAGGTCCCGTAACCGCAGGAAGTGAGCGCTACCTCCGCAGGCCTCTGCACCAGCACCTGGCCCCGCGCCCGCCCCGGATTCCTTCCAGCCCAATCGGACATGATGTGCCCCCCACCAGCTACTTCCACTTTACTTCTCAGCCGCCTGCACAGGAGGAGAGCTCGTGCGGCTGGACTCACGTGCAATTTCTAACGTCGTTTCATTTTCCTGAGTCTCGTCTTGCCCCGCGCTCCACCAGGGTCACGGCGCCCATCGGAGAAAAGGCTGGCGCAGTCAAGGAGCCCTGTTCTTGGTGGCAGTGACCGCAGTCACGTCAACCAGCTGGGAAGCTCTTCCCAGCCTGACACCCCCTGGGGGTCCGAGGGGCTCCGTCCGCGAGAGGGCCATGCTCTTCCCAGCCTGGCGCCCCCGCGGCTTCCGAGGGGCAGAAACAGCAAGGTGTGCACTTGCTGCTGACGCGCAGGATGGAACTCAGAGGGAGGAAACCTTCTCTGGTCAAAGCAACAAAATGAGAGCCCAGGTCCACACCGGGGCCCGTGACGCGGGCGCACCTTGTCCCCACCCCCGCCGCCGGCCACCCTTGGCTCTCTCTGGCCTCGGCCCCAGTGCCCGCTCTGACGTCCGGCCTCCCTGGACCACGGCCCCCACAGCCGCAGACCCCACCCGCCCAGGTGCCCTGCCTCCCCTTCTCTCACGTCCGGCACCGTCGATCCGGGTGGCTGCCTGTCTCCTTCCCAGGCAGGACCCGGGGGCACGACGCCAGGGCCTGCCCACTGACAGGAAGCTGGAGCAGCGTGGGAGCTGCGGGCTGAGCTGTGGCCCCGGCACCTCACGTGTGGCTGTTGGCAGACTGGGCCTTTAAAGAGGGGAGGGTGAGCTCTGGACAGCATGGCTGCCGCCTCGTGGGAACAGGACACCAGGACACAGACACGCACAGGGTGACGGCCACGTACACGCCGGGAGGGGGGCCTCGGGAGAAAGCAGCCCTGCCCTCCCCCCCGACCTGGGGTTCCGGCCTCTAGGAATGTGAGAGAGCCTGCCTCACAGGGCTGGTGGCGCTGTGCCGTGGCCGCCCCGGCAAACCAGTCCCACATTCAAGAAATGCTTATGGATGGACGAATGCGCCATGCCAGGACTTACCGGCCACGCCACCCATGGCTCCTGGCCACGTCCTTCTGGAGCAGCGAGCTCGTCAGTGTTGGGGGCGGGCTCCAAATCCACCTTGCCCCGTCCAGCTCCTTCTCCCAGTGCCCTCACCACTCCGCCTTTGTTTGAGGACCCGCCACCCCAGGGACGCGAGGTCAGTGAGGCGGCAGGTGTTTTCCGAGCACCTGCTCCCGGTGGGGGCCGCGGCGCACAGCGGCCACTGCCTTCTCCTCAAGGCACAAGCTGGCACGAAACTCTTCCGTTTCGTTGAGTTTTATTTCGTTTCTTATCACGTTGTCTGTGCAGCAAGCCCAGCTGGACCAGGGAGCATCTCCGGGGTCCCCTCACTTTTCTTTTAAGGTTTATTTTTGAGAGAGAGAGAGAGAGAGAGAGAGTATCTGAAGCAGGCTTCAAGCTCTGAAGTGTCAGCACAGAGCCTGACGCAGGGCTCGAACCCGCAAACTGTGGGATCATGACCTGAGCCAAAGCCGGACGCCTAACTGACAGAGCCCCCAGG